>OLKM01007582.1:0-11391 GCA_900291075.1 Melanogrammus aeglefinus | reverse complement strand
ATGGAGAGGGCAGTCGCTGCGAGCGGTAATGAAAAAGTCGTCGAGCACTATTACGGCGACTGACAGCCCGGCAGTGTCGGCTCAGGCGCTGTCGTACATTCCGGCCGACATGCGCCTTACAACTGCTGACAATAAGACGAGGCGCGAGAGAGCGCCAGTGAGGGACATCCGTTCTTGGCCCCCAGGCAAACCTCGCACACTTCGTCGGCGCCTCTTCCAGGCAGCAGTAACCGCGTGTTCACAGGGACTCTGCAGAGATGCGGATGGTCTCGGACTCGTCCATGGGTTATATTCAGTACGCTAGTATGCTAGCTACGCGCTGAAGACGAAATGGGAGCCAAGAACGTCCGCCGAGCGCGCCGGTGTATATGTGTGGCCGCTGACGTGTGGATTGAGCCCACACTATTTGGTGGGCGGGGGATTACAAATTTTCAGTAGCTACGGCTCACGCCTAGGGATACAACCAATAGCGTAGTCCCTTAAGAGAGGCGAAGCCTATACGATACGGTGAGGAAGATATTAATGGTCCGTGGACAGAGCAGACAAGACACAAGAAGTTGGCGACAAGGTGGAGGGAGCAGAATTTGTCGCTGCCCCCACAAAGTCAGCCACGCAAGCGGAGTGGGGGGTGCTCGCTGAACTGGGTCGCAGGGATCACCCCGATCTCATACCGGCGGCCTTGGATGGCTTAAACCCTTTATCAACCATCGAGCAACGGCGACCAACTACCCAAAAAATGACATGGTACAGATTTCTCTTTTTTAAATGTCTTTTATTTGGAAAGTAGCTGGACTCTTGACTGCAACTGCAATCCTCGCTAGAAATACCTTACATTGTAAGATCATACAGTAACGCTACTATAAACGTTATATTTAAAATTAAAACAGATTAATTATTTAAAACAGACGATTCAGCGTTGTTTGCCATAAAAGTCATTGATGTATTATTAACACAGTCTTTGATATAAGCTTCATTGGAAGATTTACCAAAATAGAGTTGCGCTACAATCTTTAAAGAAATTAACAATTTCCTTTACATCTTCTAAAAATATGAAAAGTAGGGAAATTGCCAAAGAGAACGAATAAAAGTGGTGGTCAGCTTGACGTGCTAGAAGGAGGAGAAATGTTGTTACTGTATCCACCTACTTTACTGTACCTACTGTTTATCATAGGGCTTCTCTGTTCTAGGCCATGCAGGATGATGAGTCGGTCGAGAGGCCAAGTGATGCGACACTGTCACATCGTCCATCCCCTTCACACTGCATCAAGTTCTGGTACCACCAAATCCATCCTCTGAGATGTGTGACAAGCCCTGCTTCTTCAGGCTACTAGTCCAAAGTGGGCAGTACAATGAAGAAAAAAAAAGAGCGACGCGAAGTGAGGTAACACCTACAGCTTGATTGCTGCACTACTCCAGAGGCTGGAAGATATTCGCAGCGACACTCAGGAAAACAAAAACATGTTCACAACTTTCACAACCTACCTAAACAGCTTTTTGCTACAACTTCCTGAACATGACGCCAAGCGGCTCGTAAAAGAAATACAGCAGCTGATGCTTTGTTATGGGTAAACAATATAGAAATGCAATTTTTGTGTCTGTGACAAGGTTGGACAAACAGAATTTCAACACGTGGTTTAGAATAAGTTCACATAGTCCAGAGATGGACTGTCTGTTTCCTGAATGATAATTCATTTGCACTTTATCTTTTGTTTACATGAGGTAACACTTTTTGCTGTATTGAATTATTTGTGGTCTCATATCTTCATTAATTGCTTTACATTTGAGTCCATCAGATTTGCGCCGACTTCTATTGGTTCCTATGGTCATCAATTTGAATCGTTTACATGAGCTCACACTGTTTTATGTATGGTGTATATGTAATATGTTTCATGTAAGAGTAGATTACTACACTGTTATCTTTTGTAATTTGCCAGTGAATAAAAGTTTTTTACTGGGCTCTTTCTGTGTATGTCATTACCTTTTAATGTAATCTTCCTCGTTGGACGATGACAGCATCCGCACAAGTAACCCTGTCGCACTCATCAGTATAGGAGTAGTAGTCTTTGAGTAGATCACGCACAGCCATGCCATCCTGTAGTGCTGTAGAGCTCTGCATATGAGTTAAGCGGCTAGAAGTGTCCAGAAGGTTGTAGTGTCTCTTGAGACGTCGCACTGGTCGCCATTCTCTCCAGGTGCACCCTCTGTGTCCATCAGTACAGGAGCAATGTACCTTTCGGTTTCTGGCTGGAACTGATCTGCATCACAAAGATAATTATGCAGAGCAACGCATGCCTTTGTGACATCCTGTGCAGTTTCAACTGAACACTCCAGAGCCCTTCCAAAGACTCGCCATCTTGCCGCAAGTATGCCGAAAGCGTTCTCTATAACTCTCCTGGCCCTGGAGTGCCGGTAATTGTAGGTTCGCTGATCAGCTGTGAGGTGCAACCCTGTAAAAAGAATATTGCTGTTACAAGATGCATGATCATTTGTTTTCTGGGACAAATACTTAGGGAGGGGGGGGGGGGGGAATCAACAAAAAAAATCACAAATGGATCAATAAATGCCATAAATTTAAAACCCTAACCTAAATCATAATCAATGATATATTATGCCCGATACATTTCTGCAGACAATAGCACAAATATAACAGTGAAGTAAAAGAGTAGCATGCCACAATACACTATGCCATAAACCTGGTTTAATTAATAAATATTGTAAATTAATAAATATTTAAAAAGACAATATTGTGTCTCTCTGTACTGTAGTGTTGTGATGTGTAGGGTTTACTTTCTGCGGAAATGCTTCATCCCCAAGAAACACAGCTGGAGTGATGATCTCAGTCCCAGGCAGAGGAGCTGGGGGTGGGAGAGGAAAGCCTGCCTTTGATGAGCTGGGATCCAAAGTGGCTCCTCGAGAAGACCCGCATCACTGTCTCTCCCGTAAGCTCCGATGTCAATGTATCTAAATTTGTATTTTGCATCACAGGCTGCCATTAAGATGAAGCTGAAGAAACCCTTATGTTGTTTAAAAAAACTACTCCCACTGTTGGCTGGTGCTCTCACCCTGACGTGTTTGCCGTCTATCGCCCCGATACAGTTTGGATAGTTCCACATCTCCCAAAACTCTCTCCTGATCCCTTCCCACTGTTTCCCCCTGTGGAAAAGCCACAAACTCGTCTTTGAGTGCAGTCCATATCGCAGCACACACCTCCCTGACTATGCAGCTCACAGTTGCGGTACCCAGCTTGTAGCTTGCTGCCAAAGCTTGCTGGCTCATTCCTGTGGCAAGGTAGCGCAGGGTGCCAGCAAGCCTCTCCACCACACTCACAGGCGCGCTGTGTGATGGTTTGTGCTGGATGTGAGGGGCCACCCGGCGCAGCAAGTCATCGAACGCCCCAGCCGACATCCGAAAATACTGGAAGTGGCGCTCTGTGTCCATAGATCGCATCGGACGGACGAGAGAGAAAAATTCTCCGTCCTCCAGCCGCGATGAATTTAACGGCCTTACCGACCACCGCCTCTTACAACGAGCCCGTTTTCTTCTTTTTATTTATTATGTACATAATTCAAGACCTCCTCCATAGTCGCCATGTTTGTTGTTTCTTGTTACAGTCTATGGTTTGTTGGTAATAAACTTTTGACTCTGCGCTGCCCCTCGTAGTGGATGTATTGGTTAACATCTATGCCAACGTAAAGGACGCATGGAAGTATGTGAGCAGTGACGGTAACAACGTTAGAAACGGACGCGTACAATTACGTCCGTACGTGGAGCATAAATGAACCTTAACGCAGCAAGCTGTCCGCAACTCTCGATCCTCGGCCCCCGACCAGCCGGCTCACCAAGCTAGGTCCGGAGGATGACGTGGAGGCCTACCTGGAGGTTTTTGAGCGGACCGCCCGGAGGGAGAATTGGCCGGAGGACCAGTGGGCGCACATTCTGTCGCCCTTCCTCACGGGTCCGGCACAGCAGGCGGGCCAGGACTTATCGGCCGAGACCGCTGCCCAGTACCCCGCCCTCAAGCAGGCCATACTGGCAGGGCCGGCCCAAGCCTTTCGGGGGCCCTAAGCAGAATTTGATATTGGGGCCCCCCCTCCCACCTAGCGGAGTCATTTCGGCGTCGACGATTATTTGCAAAAAATGTCAGACTCTCAATGATTTGACAATGAATTAATTGGACATTATCAATCTGTATTGAATACTGAATACGTAGATGTGATTTTCCTGTATTTTTTAATATGGCCAGCTGGAGAAGGAAATACCTAAATTTTAAGCATATTCATAGCATTTTGCTTTTTGACTTATTTGAGAATGGTGACTTGGGCTTGGGGCTTCAGTGCCCTTGACCTCTTGGGCCTGGAAGGTCTCATTCCAGTTGCTTCTCATGCCAAAAATATTCTAGACTTTTGTCCCTTGATAGACCCTGTATTATTATAGTCGTTATTTTACACAAAAACCAGTCACCTTTTAACCTTAGAGGGGCACTTAGAATCACATTATTTTATTTTTAAATTTTCATATTCAAGTTGAAGCATCAAGTGTGGGTTTACTGAAGTTAAATTTGAAAAATATAATTAAATACAACAGCATTTGTATTTTTTTTTAAGTCATCAGTTTAATAAACAGATCTTTCAACAGATGTGATAATGTGCAATCTTATGAACTGAAAATACAAAATACACAAACATTAATATTATCCAAAAATAACATTAAAAAATAAAAATAAATAATTCGATAGTGAGCCTCTGTATTTCCAAACAAACGATCTCAAAAACATTAAATAAATAATTTGCGAACTGATGCAAATGCGTATTTAATGTTAGCAATTTTCAATTATAAAATAAACCAAAATAGGACAAGCATAATTATAATAAAAAAAAAAAAAAAAAAAAATTCCGATAGGGGGCCCCCTGGCGGTCAGGAGGCCCCAAGCGCCCGCTTGTATCGCTTATGCCTCGGGCCGGCCCTGCATACTGGCATACTACGGGCACAACCTCGCGGGCGAGGGCTTGCCGGTTCCACGACTGGCGCTTTCGGACGTCGGGGGGACCGGTGCGCACACAGTCGCGCAGCATGGACGTCTGGCGACCGGAGGAGGACCCAGCGCACTCGACCGCGTGGTGATTGACAGCCACCATTCGACAGCTGCCGGCGACGCACGCCGCAGGGTCTAGCACACCACCATCCGGACTCGGTGGATGACCTCATTCACCAATTAGAGAATTGGCAGGTGGCCTAAAAGCTGAGCGCCAGCCCCAGGACCACCCCACGGTCAGTGGAGCCCCGCCGGAGACCGGAGGGGACCCCCGACCACGACCAGCGGTCACCACCACCAGAACCACCGGCGGAGATCCAGGAGGGACGCGAGGGCAGGCGGTGCTACAACTGCGGCCAGTTGGGGCATATAGCGTGGTTCTGTTCCAGGAGGCCGCGACGTGTCCAATGCCCTCGGCCTACGGACGAGGGGGGCATTGCCGACCCTGCCTTACTGGCCACCTGCTCGGCGCAGGGGCACCAGGGGTCCCCGACGATTCCTGCCAGGGTGATGAACCGAGACACACAGGCCCTGGTGGACACCGGCAGCATGGGTGGACCCTCCTCCGACCGACTTGGCGGGGGGGGAAGGGGGGGGGACCGATGGAGGTAGCCAGCGTGCACGGGGACACCCGGACCTATGAATCGTGCACGTGGTCGCTTCGGACCCCCTACTGGCGTGTTACACGGCTGCTCGGGCAGGAATAGCAGCCCCCACCTACCTGTACCACTGCTGATAGGGAGGGGACTCGCCAATCTTCAACCCGGCTGTGGAATTCCGGAACGGGGTTTCCGACACCGCAAGAGAGCCTCCACGCCGAGCCGGAGGGGGTCTCGACCAGCCTTCGGGCGCACGGCAGCGCCCGGCGACCCCGGGGACCAGCTCCTCGACGGAACGGACCCTCCCCCCCAAGCTCCCCAGTTTGCTGCCGCAGGTCGTCCGGTCCAACGCGCGAACGCAAGGGGACTCCACCAGGCGGCCTCGGACACCCTGACGGCGTCCGAGCAGGACGCACGCCCGAGAGGTCTCGGCTCACCGAGTTACTCGGGATTTCCGACCAGCAGGGGAGAGGGAACTACCAGCGTGGCCGATTCGCCACTGCGCAGCTGCGGGGACGACGCCTTAAAGCACGCCTGGAGCCACGTTCTCGCACCATGACGGACAGAAACCGGGACTGGTGAGTCGTGCACCGGCACCCACATCTTTTAGCACCGGGGGGGGGTCTTTGACGGAACAGCTAGTGGTCCCACGACCGTACGTCACGCGCAGGTGCTGGTACATGGCACAACACACACCTTCTAGGGGCGCACCTCGGAGATGGACCAAACCCGTGACCGGTCTTAGACAGATTTCTACTGGCCAGGGGTTAAAGAGGGACGTGGAGCGGTCACTGCCGGGGTTGTCTCCGAGTGTCAGCGGGTGGCCCCTAGGCCCACACGTCAGGGACCCCTCATAGAGACTCCATTTGACCGCATTAGCCCTAGATATTTGTGGTCCCCTCCCCAAAACACCCGGGACACAGGTACATCCTGGTGCTCGTGGATTACGCCACCAGGTACCAGAGGCCTTACCCCTACGAGCAGCCACCGCCAAGGCGGTAGCTAGGGAGCTTATGCTTCTGTTCAGCAGGGTGGGGATCGCCAGGGAGGTGCTGACCGATCAGGGGTCATGTTTCATGTCCCGGGTGCTGAAGGAGTTTCTCAGTCTCCAACAGGTCACGCAAGCTCCGGACGTCGGGTATACCACCCCCAGATGGACGGCCTCGTGGAGCGGTTCAACAGAACGTTAAAACAGATGCTGAAGAAGGCCATGAGCACAGACGGGAAGAACTGGGATCAGCTGCTACCCCACGTGCTTTTTTGCAGTACCGAGGTACCCCCAGGGCGTCCACAGGGTTTTCCCCATTCGAGCTCCTTCACGGGAGAAGACCACGGGGAATCCTGGACATCGCCAAGGAGGCGTGGGAGAGCCAGCCTTCGCCCTACCGCACCACGCTGGAACACGTGGAGCAGGTGAGGGACCGAATGGTCCAAGTGTGGCCCATCGTCCGGGACCATCTCCAGCGAGCCCAGCAGGCCCAGGCGAGGGTGTAAAACCGGGGGGCCAAGCTGCGCGTCTTCCGACCAGGGGACCTGGTACTGGTCTTGGTACCAACGGCTGAGTGCAACCGGGGAGACGTAAGCCCAACCCAGGCTGTACCAACTGTGAACATCTTGAAGCAGTGGAGGGGGGGAGCGGACCCCCCGGAACCGGCACCCATGGTGTTGGCGGCACGAGGCGGGATCCCGACGGTACCGATGGGGGAGGACCTCAGCCCGGCCCAAAAGCACGACCTGGAGGACCTCGTGATGCAGCACTGAGACATGTTTTCGGAGCTCCCGGGCAAACCACACGGCGCGCGCACCAGACATCCGGACGGCGCCGAGGGGTTAAGTGAGAGTCCCTCCCTACAGGTGCCGGAGGCCCGGTGGACCGCCATCCAGGAGGAGGTTGGTGACCCGAATGCTCCAGCTTTGGTCATTTGAGGAGTCGCGCAGCACCTGGTCCGCGCGGTATCCTCGTCGTCCCAAGCCTGACGGGGACGTTCCGGTTTTGCAACGACTTCAGGAAGCTGAACCGAGGGTGTCCGACTTCGACGCCTACCCCATGCCCAGGGTGGATGAGCTGATCGAGCGACTCTGGGGGCCGGCCCAGGTACCTCACCACCCTGGACCTGACCATAAGGGTATTGGGCAGGTGCCACTTGACCCGGACTGCCCCGGAGAAAACGGCGTTCGCGACACCCGGGGGCCTCTATCAGTACACCGTCCTCCTTCCCTTCGGCGTTCCCAGCGGGCACCGGCCACCTTCCAGCGTATGATGGACCAGCTCCTGCGACCCCCACCAGGCCTCTGTGCTGCAGCCTACATAGCGACATATCATTATCCACAGCGACAGCTGGGGACGTCCACGTCAGACAGCTGCGGGCCGTGCTGGGGGAGCTGAGGAAGGCGGCTCTCACAGCCAATCCGGCCAAGTGCGCGACTGGGCCTGGAGGAGACGGCCTACCTGGGGGTACCCGGGTAGGACGGGGGAGCATCCGGGCGCAGGGAGAGCAAGGTGGCGGCCATCCGGGACTGGCCCCGCCCCTCGACCAAGAAACAGGTGACCTGACCCGGAAGGCCTCTGCCCGACGGGGTCAAGTGGTCCAGAGGCGGGCCGAGGAAGACATTCGGGGCGCTGAGGGGGCTCGTGTGCGGAACCGGTGCTCGTAACCCCGGACTTCGCCTCACCCTTTCATCGTGCACACGGACCGCCTCGGAAGTAGGGCTGGGCGGGGTCCTGTCCCAGATCCGGGCCGGGGCAGGAGCACCCGGGTGATGTACATTCAGCCGGAAGCTCCTTCCGAATGAGGAAGAGAACTACTCCACGTAGAGAAGGAGGCCCTGCAATCAAGTGGTCTCTTGGTAATTACGAGATATTATCTCCGTAGGTCGAGAAATTCACCCTGGTCACCGACCACGCTCGCCACTTGAAGTGGATGGCGGGCGCCAAGGACACCAACGCCCGGGTGACGAGGTGGATCCTGGCACTCCAGGACTTCCGATTCCAGTGGCCCAGACCGGGAAAGAACATGCCAACGCAGACGCCCTGTCCCGCAGGACGCCTGTCTGGGATGGAACCCGACGGCCGGTGGCTTGGTCTGGCGGTGGAGGAGTGATGGCAACCTGGGCCCCTCTAGGGGCCGGGTTGTAGAGGCGTGTACCGGCGCGATCAGCTGGATGAAAACAGCGGGGTATAAAGCAGAGCGGAGACTGACGCAGAAGGGCGACCCCCCCCGGAGAAGGAGTAGGAGACGCACAACCCCGCAACAGCTACGAGGCTCACGGAGACCCTAGCTTAGATCCTTGTTTGTCTACTCGCTAATATTCAATAAACGCCAATACCGGATTTGTACCCGCTTCAACCGTGCCTACTTCCTGTGTGAACCAGCCTCTCAGCCAGCCGGGGTGCCACAATACCTACTAGCTACTGTAGCAGTTTTTCAGATGTGTTAAAAGGCCTATAAGCCACGCAGGTTGTGCATGTCCACTGGTGCTCTGCTCCCCAGCTCCAGAACCAGGACAGAGAGACCTCACCTCTACTTTTATCCCAACTCTCTCCTCTTGTGAGGGTTTTTAGATCCGAGTATGGCCCCAGTGTTCCGCCAGAGCACCGTGCCATAGCACGACCAGAGGTCTGGTCCAGTAAATGTCCAGTTTTGTGGATACCTATTACACACCACCAGATTGACAGCTATCTTGGGGGTCCCCATGGGGAGTCATTAAAGAGGAAATATTCAAGATTTGTATCTACTTTTTACTTGATGAAACAGCTTCAGAGTAATGTTGTTGACTTGTTCCAGGGAGAATGGAGGCTCTCTGCCTTCCACCTAGCGTCACTTGGCTGAAAACCAACCTTGTAAGATCAGAGCCTCCGACCCGGTGTACCAGCTCTCGTGCTGGCAGCATCATGACACACCAAAACACTCTGTATCCATTATCTTTTTATGACAGCTAGAACCACACAAATACACACATTGCAACATGTATATGATACGCTCCATTAATTGCATTCTGGCTGGCTTCATTGAACCAACAAATGCTGAGGAAAGGTTAGCACAATAGCAAAAAATCAAATGGCTGTGTACTATTCTCCTTCAACATGAAGACAAACTCAAATATACAATATGTTTTATTACTGTAACTTCAGGTTAAATGTGACGTTTGTCAGAGTGTTTGATGAAGCTGCTTTACTCAAGTTCACTTTGCTTGTTATCAGTACCATCTTTCATTGTTGTCTGAACAGAATGAGGTTGAGCAAGCAGATATTGGGTCAGTGATCAAACACTATATCAATTATAGCTTCAGATCAATTGTAATTAAAAATAGACTATGGATTTAAGTATTGAAAGACATCAACACAATATTGTATAACTTCATATCACTTTATGGGGCCTTTTTTGTTTGGTCTGTTTTGCACTGCAACCATATACAGTAACTACAGTACTGCTTTACTGAGTCAACAAAATATGTTCTTTTGTGCATTTCTTAAAGGGCCAGATGAAGACGAGACAATGCTGGGGCCATGAGTGAGCATGTTCCGCACGTGTTGTTCATGTTTGTTTTGTTTGTGTTGTGTTGAATAAAATAAACTGTTCACTACTGTTCATAAGTTGTTTCAAAATAAAGACTGTTCACTACTGTTGAAAAGTTGTTTCTCATGTCTGGTTATTTCTTCAATTCTTCAGTAGGTATCTTCATCTTTGACCCTGAGACCAACAAGACTGGACCACTGCATGTCACCATTTGAAGCCTTGAGACGAAGAACCATATAAGTCCATATTTTCACATTTTGAATAATAACATTTTTTTTTATTTGGACTGTGAACATTGTATTATATATTTTTATTTTACTTGAAGATAGACAACAAAGCTTCCCAATTCTAATGAGATAAGATTTTTCAGTGTTAATCTTAAAAATAAAAAGTTTAAGTAATTTACATTTCTGGAATGTGGAATAACAGTATAAGTCCAATTCATCATATCACTTTAAACCACTGGAAATCTGATTCCTTTATCTTAGTTTTAATATAGTAACAGAACCTTAAAGAAAATATTAAGCATTTCTTTATTTCAATTTATTTTTGGGTTTTTTGCTAACAATAATAAACACCAATTAGAACTAAACAATTTATTTACAGTACAAACAAACTTTTACAAAATATACACAATATACCCCACCTTACCCTGAACATGGCCTACACATACCATGCTACTCTTCACATTCTAATGTCTCAAAAGCTTGAGCCTCTGCTGGCGATGTGCGCAGCTTGTCATGAGTCACGGTCTTCTCCTTGCGTCGCATGTGAGTCCGTCTGATTAGCTCAGCTAGCTGTGTAGAAGCTAGTGTGAGCTCGAGGTGGTTGATTCTTCCTCTTTTTGATGATCAGCCAGGTCTTCCATCCCTCGTAGAGGCTGTGGCTCCCTTTTGTGTGGACACACCATGGATCAGCAGCTGAAATCATGATTCAACAAGAAAGTCAACAAAGATTCTTCCTTCACGGACATGTCCACAACACTTTTAATCTCAGAAACCCAACTCTTTAGTTTTTTACTTTCAACCACATCATGGATGTGATTAGGAAGCCAGATGGACGCTTCAGTGTTGCATCAGGAGCTGCCTGAAATAGTCCACCACACATGAATCACTTGAAAGGATGCTGCTCCTGCTCCAGGATCATCTCGGCGACATCGCTGGGTGTAGAGAGTAGACACCTTAGCTCTTCTCCAGTGTCAAAGAACGGCACAGGGAGGAAGAGTGACCAGACCATGAATTCT
>OLKM01007581.1:0-11392 GCA_900291075.1 Melanogrammus aeglefinus | reverse complement strand
TTCCAGGGGAGCCCCTCCTCCCCAGTGGATGCCATGCTACAGGCTTCTTTCCCTGACAGGTGGTGGTGTTCTGGAGGAGAGATCGCCAGGTAGCTCCTTGAGCAGGGTGGACCCGGGGAGGTCCTCCCAACCAAACGGACCTCCAGGTCAGCCTGGACCAACCTCAACGGCCCGTCCCCTGGAAGGCATCGAGGACATCTCCACCCCCCTGGACCCCGCCCTCATCAGGACCAACGGGGGTAAGACTGGTGTTGGAGGTGATGGAGGTGGGGGGCACATGTCTCACCACCTCCACCTGACCTCATCATTGCTATTAGTGACCAACGCAAAATCAATGAAAAACGTTGATTGACAACTTTAAGCAATATAACACGAGTGTGAGTGGGGTTGTTAGTTTATTTATTTATTTTTATTGGGGGGGGGGGGGGCTCCAGAGGGTCAGGGTAAGTCAGGGGGGCATTTTCTTAAAAAAGGTTGAGAACCACTGGACTAGAGCGTATTTTCACGTTATAAAACCGGGGCCTAGCCCACTTCTGTCCCGCATTTGTCCCGCACAAACGTAGTTCTTTTGTCCCACTTCTGGTTGAAGCTGGTGATGTGTCACCCTGGGGGTAAGAGGCAGGAACTATATGAATAGGAGAGAGACAGCACACACACACACACACACAAACGGCACACGCACACGCGCACACACACATCTCACACTTCACGCACACGCTTCATTGCACACACACACACACACACACACCACACCACACACACACACCAACTAACCACAACACACACACACACACAAGACACACACACACACACACACACCACACACACACACACACACATACTATCCACTCATCCAGACCCATCCATACACATCCTCTCATTAATAGTAAATCATGCGCATCAACACAAAATATAGGAATAAAAAGGAGCACACTGCAATCTCAGTAGAATCCATGGGTGACAGTATATATATATAATATATATTATATATATTATATATACTATATATAATATTATATTTAGATATATACTATATAATATATATATATATATATATAAAACATGGTAAAAGCACGCGATAAGTATTAAAAACACACAGGGTAAAGATAAGTGCTGGCAGATAAGTGCAAAATAGATAAAATGAATAAATAAATAGGAATATAAAAAAGATAAACAAGACATAGTAAAACCATCCACACATCCATACCATCCTTTCACATAAAAGAAGCCTCCAATGAATAAGAGGGTAAGGGTGAGGGTTATGGTTAGCATAGCCCTAACCCCCGTCCCCGGAGCCCAATGGACGCTGTCCTGGGTCTGGAACTGAAGGAGAGACCGTTGTTTAAGGTGATCTCATCGGGGCTGGGGTAAACACCTCTCTATGCTGTCTCCCACAAAGCTGTTGAAGGCCTCAGTGCAATGGAGTTAGGTGAAGGATAGGCTCGATGGAAACAGTGAGGAGAGGAATGGACTGTAACGGGCCCGCGGGACTTTAGCTCTGGCTGTTCCAAAACGAGTCGTTGATGTCTTGGGTTAACGGGGTAACGGCTGTCTTGTTCCCCTCAAGACCGTTGGTATGTTCTAACCATAAATTACCACCGGTCTGATGCCAGGCCTGGGGGAGAGGAATCTAAGCAGGACTGCAGTGAGGTGTCTGAGGGTCGCTCCCGGGAAACTGTGGGCCTGAACCTCCGACCGTTTAATTGTGGGGATGGGGGCGATGTCAGAATCCCCCATAATGATAAGAGGCTTCCTACTGGCCAGAGCCCACAGGGAGGCTTTCCCGTTGGATAGGGGATCCAAGGCGGATGTGGGTTACCAATGGGTTCGGTGGGGGTGGGGGTCCTGGGTTGATCTTCAGTTGATGGTCTAGAACAAAAGGAAGGAGGTGGAAGATGGGCGGGGAGAGGAGGGGTGGGGACGAGGCTGCGGGTCAGTGGGGACCGTTGGACGTATGTCAGGTGAGCTTAGGGATCAATACACGCTGCGGAATGCTGCTGGCGGCCATCTAATAAGCAGTTGATTGGAGGGGGTGAGTGATGGGGAGAATGAAAGCTGGGCAGTAAAAGAGAAACAGTTTATTGGTATGTTTATTATTGAATCAGTACTAATATCTCTCTTGCTTGTTGTCTCCAGGAGCAGGTTCTGCTAGTCGTGAGAGTGGTTGGAGAACCAAAGGTACAGGCGCCCCCTGGTTGGACGACGGTGGCGGCTTGGCGCTTGTCCCAGTGAGAGGCCATTAGGCCTCGTGACTAAAGGCGGGGGGGGCTCCGAGGCGGACATACCTGTATGGTGTGAGTTACTAGTACTTGGCTGTTGTATCAATGGGCTTTGGTGAAGACTGAGGTCCCACTGTGGTGGTGGTGTTGGTGGAAGACCAGCAGTGGGTTAGTCTAGGTGCTGGGGAGGGCGTTGATGGTCGTGTTGGTGGAGGCACCAAGCAGTGGGTTGTAGTCTGGTGCTGGGAGGCGTTGGGTGGTCGTTGGTGCGAGGACCACACGTGGGTGTAGTCGTTAGCTGTTGCTGGAGGCGTTGGGTGGTGTTGATGGAGGGACCAGCAGTTGGGTGTAGGTCTAAGTGCTGGGAGGCGTCGGGTGGTGTTGGTGAGGACCAGCCAGTGGGTGTTAGGGTCTAGGTGCTGGGAGGCGTTGGGTGGTGTTGGTGGAGGACCAGCAGTGGGTGTAGTCTAGGTGATATCTTGTGGTCTATTGGACATTCTTGACGCATTCATCAACTCGCGTGCGACACGTTCCCTGCTAAATCTAAACTGAGTTGGGAGAAAGTGGAAGAAAAGTCTAAATGGAGCTAGATGAGGTAAGGGCACGGACCCTTGAAAATAAGGCGCGTAAAATGCCTCAAAACGCCCCTGAGCCGACGGACGCGTTCAGCACGCAGGCCACATTGAAACGGGATGAAGCAGACTTCAAGAGAACGCACCTTAAGCCGTAAAAGCAGCGATCCTCGTCAGATAAAGAACTCACGGTCCGGGCCCCAGCGGTGTGAGGGCCTTGCTCCGCGAGTCTGGTCCCCAAGGTGTAGTGGCTGGGTCGGCGGGGCTCCGGGCCCCCCACCGGGGGTCCATAGGGGCTGGAGTCAGGTCTGTAGCAGGGCCGGCGTGGAAGCCAGGGGCACACTACACTCACCACGCAGCATCGCACGCACGCACGCACGCACGCACGCACCACCACACACACACAACACACACATCACACACACACACACACACACACACACACACACACACACACACACACACACACACACACACACAATGCATTGTCCTGTGGCGCCACAATGCTGTTTAAATCATTTCATTAAATGCATTTTCTTGGGGCTTTGGCCCGAATAAAACAGCATTGTGGCGCCACAGGACAATGCATTGGTGTGTGTGTGTGTGTGTGTGTGTGTGTGTGGTGTGTTGTTGTGTGTTGTGTGTGTGTGTGTGTGTGTGTGTGTAGGTGTGGTTGTGTGTGTGTGTGTGTGTATGTTTGTGTGAGCTTGGCTGACAATCCTTTTCTCCTCCAGTCGCGGTTCATGGACTTCAGTGAGTCAAGGCCAAAGTTCCTTTCCCCCAATTAATTTCAACCATGGCTGAGATATCCTCCACTACGAGTCTTTACTTGTTGTGGAAGTACCAGAAACGTCAGACGCAGTCTTTATGATTCATAATATCATCCAACGTGCACATAGCTTTTGGCCTTGATATTAGATATAAATATTATCAGGGTGGAAAGTAGCCGAGTTACATTTACTTCACGTTCCTGTAATTGAGTAGTTTTGTTTGTTTGACTTGTATTTTTTAAGTGTTTTTTTAAAAATCTATACTTTTTCTACTTTACTTTGAGTGTGTAATGTTGAAGTATTAGTAATTCGCTACATTTATATTACCCGCGTTTACTGAGTAAAAAATAAAAAAGGAAATAATATAAAAGAAAGAAGAACACAAATGCGCTGACAGCTTTTATGATTTACGGGACAACACCGGACCACTACTGCATTTGGAAGGAGGAGAGGGAGAACAAAACTTGGAAAACAGACCGACCGCAGAGACGATAAAGAAAATAGTTAGGCCTACACAGCTGATGGTGAAACCGAAGTGAACCCCTGGCCTTACATAAAGGACCACTTCGGTTACAAGAGCCAAAAAGGAAACAGCATCATTATGCAATGCACTGGCGTAGGTTTAGGGGGGGACGCATGGGACTAGTCCCATGCATTATTTTCAGATGACTAAAATTGTCCCCCCCCAATATTTCCGCGAAACTCATTTTTGCGTTCGACGGCCAGCCGCGGCGGCATAAAAGGCACACTGTTGATATTGAGTCTGAAAACCCAACACGCTGGCACGCTTACACGCACCGCGGACCGCGAGCTAGTCTCGATAGTATGGCGAGTGGATAAGCGGAGGCTGCCAGACAAACGCGCGGGGTGACGACGACAACAGCTAAGTTTACCGGGGCTGTCCGCAATACAACCCACAAAAGGCCAGAGTAAACATTTTAATATTCCCATTGCTTCTTCAACATGTACATGTTTGCCCCTTTTTGTACTTTATAGATCAGATATGCCCGCCACCCAAGAGAAAGAAGAAAACAGAGGAGGAGGAGGACATGAACGCTTTTTCACAAAGCAGAGTTTAAGTAGTGGCTAGACAAAAATAACTAGCCAACACACAAACTGCTAGGCCAATGGTAATTACGTAGTGATCAGACCTTCCAAATTTAGATTGTACCGTGGAAATAGTATATTAACTAGTGGATAGTAGGCTATATTAACCACCCAGGGTATTGTTTACAGCTAAACCTAGACTTTTGTAATCTTTCAACCCAAGGTTTGAGAAGCATTGATTTAGGGGTGTGCAGCACGGATAGTGGCATAAATGCTCTATCCATGATATGAATGCTAACGTTTATCCTTACCCAATCATTGAATGTTAAGCTAGAATCTTAGTCACCAATAAAGTGGATCTGAAGCAATTTCGTTCTATATTCTGGTCAATGTATGGGAGTGTAGTAAGCCCTATACAATGCAGATTAAATAAAAGAGAGAACACTAAATTACACGTTTAATGAAGAACCAGTCATTGCATTGTTAAGACATGAAAAACGTACAATATGTCAATAAGTAACAACTGTTCGTGTTCATTCAAATAATATATATAATATAGATATATATATATATAATAGATATATATATATTATATATATATATATATATATATAACTATATCATATTTCATAATAAAAGTCCAAAACAACTAATCGTGTCACAATATGGTAAGGAGGCGTTAACTTGCTAGCCACTAGGATTAGGTACAAATAACATTGTTTGTTAATATAAACCATGGTGCTCAGAAATTTCATATTCCCAGGTATTAACATGACTCATGAGTGTTGTATATGTTTGAGATACTTGAGGCAAATGTCCACAAGATCTGAAAGTTGACAGTACAGTATTTTTTGCTAATAATAATTTATGTTAAATAATGTTGTTGTTGTTCAGCATTACACAGTCTTGGCGGGTATTTATGTATTGATTTGAGAGTCGCATTATTGAGATCTATAACAGTGTGTACTAGCTATTTAGGCGACAGTATGGTTTATCAGTCAGGAATACAATATAACGAGATGAAGTAGATTCACTTCTGTATTGTGATATTCTGTATTACAGTTTTTGAATATTAACAAAGGGAATCGCCATGAAGGCACCTGCGTATATCGTGCACACAAAATAATCCCAATTACAGCTAGGAATTAAATAATTTAGTGTCTCATAATTCAGACATACTTTATTCCTAAACTATCGGTTTAATTCCATCCACAGTTCACTAAATAACAGACTACCGTATATAATCTGGGCAAATTCTAAGCTATGGCTAGCTTCTGTTATCTGAGAAACACATTGCCCAAGTGGGTGCAAACAGTGGGTAGGCTTACTACCATAATTATTGGCGTCTGCACACATTTCTCTCCACGCCAGGTAGAGTAATATAAACGCATGAGACATATGTAAAAACTAAAACTATGGTTATCCATTCACAGTTTACTAATAACAGACTACCCGGTAAGTAACCGAACCTACGCTATGCTAGCTTCATGTAAGCTGTGTACAAAACATTGCATTGGTCAACATGGGTTAGCTACTAAAGTCGTCTCACACATTTCTCTACACGCAGTGAGTATATAAACGCAAGAGCATGTAAACCTCGAAACCGAACGAATTACAGTGTTCTCAGAAATGTCGCAATGCTGAGACTAAACCTACGCCCTTGATGTGTTAAGATGTGCTATTGCCAAAAGAAGTGACAATAGCATCATATAAAAAATGCAGGGCATTGCTACATCGTTGGTTGCCAGTGCACTTAGCAGGCTAGGTAAGGTTTAATATAATTCGCGACACAAGGGTTCATGTTATCAGGAATCCACGGACGGGTTCTCGCAATCCACGTCGTCTCCATGGCGTCCATTAAACACAGTATTATAACCTTTTTTAAATAAACAGTTGGTCTTATTCACCTTTTAATGAGATAACCATTGAAGTTTAACCAGAGGACATTTAGTTTAGCCAGATGATTTTACTACTATCACTATTACAGCTTTTGTGTTACGAGCGCCATCCTGTGGTGGCTGTTTCATGGCAGGATATTTTTAGGTTTTATAAATCACATATCAACACTGTTAGAGAATGATGTCCCATTCAAAATGTGCAACCTGTTTTGAATGTAAATAGGGATATGAATCCATTACAGTTACATCAAAATTTGACCAACTGTGTGAATGTTAAAAGTCATAGTACACTTGAGAAATGGGTTTGTATGAGGTATGTGCTTTCCTATGCAGAGTCAATGTATTACCATATTGGACGCGCGCCTCCAGTACCTTTCAATTTATATAATGTAAAAGACTAAATGTGATTTGAATTTAAGCTATTAAATATGCTGTGTTTAATGAACACAATGTTGATTTACATGATTAAAACATTTGTTTACAGAGGAAACATCCATCAAAGCTGAAGGGGGATGATAATGTAGTGCATTAAGCTATGCCTGTTTAGAAAGGTTAAGGACTGTTTAGCCCCGAATTTTCATTGCAATATGCAAAGTTTTTGCTACAGAGAAATAAAACTCTCTTCAGACACCAATAATTGTCTTCTTGTTTAGTACGTCCATGTTGCTGAAACAGGACCTTTAGGCTAGCCTACTTATCGCTTGAAAATGTATCATTATGACCAAAGTTTCTGTATCGATGCTGTTGTCTTCTGATGTGATGTGAAATCTTTGTTCCAAATTGTTTTTTGAAAACTTATCTAAAGTATATTGACACAGTATGCATCCATTCATGAGTGGTGACATGATTTGTTTAATTTACCACTTTAATTTGTAAAGGTGTTGCATTAATTAAACAAAACTAGTTGGAGATTGAGATCCCCTTGTCTATAATGCCCTACACAGAAGAGACCCTCGCACCCTCCCGCTTTTTAAAAGTAACTAGTAACTTGTACTTTAAGTTCATTTTAAATCAGCTACTTTTTACTTTTACTTAAGTAGATTTTTTAGACCAGTATGTTATGTCTAAATAACGGAGACTGAAGCCAGAGCTTAATTGGAGCTTGCTCTCCGTTTATTCACCAAAACGCAACTTCCTGAAAACCGGTACGGTCACGTGAATCGCGCACGTTACCGTTAAAACACATTGCACTGACGCAGCAGTGCCAGATGTAACAATTCCCCCCCCCTCACAGAACTAGGAGTGATACTCAGTCACAAAGTTCACGCAGGTTGCTGGGGCCTGCCGCGTGCCCGAAGCTGGACGGGGTTTCAGGTTGCAGCAACAACCCACTGGCCCGTCGGGCTGGGCCGGGAGGAGCTGGGATTTGTGCAGCCTCAAACCATGCAGCCGCAGGAACTCTAGCAGAGGGCACCACCAGAGTGTCTGGGCTCGGGGGGGCGTGTACCTTGCCCAGGCGTTAGGCATGCCAGCGTGTGCCGTCGGCGAGCCTGAATGTTAGCCGGGCCAAGCTGTTGGCTGACCTGGACCGGGTCCGACCAAAACGACTGGAGCTTGTTTGTCCCGATGAGAGTCGACGAATCCTGACCCAGTCCAAAACGAGCGATGGCAGGTGGCTTAGCACGTCGGGCCCTGTCGAAAGAGTTCCTTCATCCGACGCTGGCGTGGTGTCTACGGCGGCTTGAACCGGCGTGGGGCTGGGGCCCCAAACTGCTGTAAGGGCGGAGCCTATCCAGGGGCAGCTGGAGCTTCCCGCCCCAGCATAAGGGAGGCTGGGGAGACTCCTGTGGTGGCGGTGTCGGGGTGGCCCGGTAATGCCAGCAGCGTTTGGAGGAGGCTGGTGGTGAGTGTGCACCCTTGTGCCAGATGGGCCCTGATGCCATTTTTCAATGACTGGTTCAAGCCGTTCACCCCCCCATTCGCAGAGCCGGGTTGTAGAATGCTGTGCGAGATGTGGCGTATTCCTTTCCCCTCCAGATAAGAAGACAGTTCGTGGGAGACCATCTGGGGACCATTTGTCGGTCGTGAGATCCTCTTGGGCAGGCCCCACCGCGCGCGAACAGAGAAGTCGAGGAATGGTCAACCAACACCTTGGCTGTGACCGAGCCCACAGGCGCTACCTCTGGCCACTTAGAGTGGAGGTCGTAGACAACGACGAGGAACCTCTGGTGATGCGGTACTCCATGCAGCTCGCCGCAGATGTCAAGTTGTAGGTGCTCCCAGGGTTTGGATGGCCAGTCCAGTGGTTGCATGGGCGGGGGTGGGGCTGGGGCCCTGGTCTTACCACTAAGAAGGCAAGCAGTGCAGTCCTTGACCAGGGTCTCGATTTCCCTATCGATGCCTGGCCACCACACCACGTCGCGACACCGCTGTTTGAGCTTGACTATGCCCAAGTGGCCCTCGTGCGCCATTGCAAGGACACGCGCGCCGAAGGGCCACTCGGGACCACAGTGCAGAGCCAGCCACGAGCGATGCAAGGTGTCGTTCCAACATGACAGTTCGTCCCTGACCCTGGAGTAGAGGGAAGCATCTCATCTGGTACCCTCACTGGCCATCCCTGTCTGATGTAGGTTCGAAGAGTGTAGAGAGGGGGTGGGGGTCGGTCAGCTGAGGCGTCCTGGATCTCCCCTCAGTGACACCGGTCTCCGTGGGAGGGGTGTTGTGGAGGAGCTGGACGAGGTCGTGCTCAGCCTGGTCCTGACCGGGGGCCAAATATGGATCTGGGGGTGGAGTTGGGGAATTGCACGTGACAGCAGGGTCAGCCACCACGTTGTCCCGACCCGGCCGTGAAATGCAGGCGGAAGTTTGTACTGCTGCAGGCGATCGGCCCAACGATGGAGACGGAGTGGTTTTTGTGGCCGGTGCCAGACGTGGCTAGGAGGGGTGGTGAGGGGCCTGATGGTCCGTCCTCAGTGTGAATGCGCGTCCGTAGAGGTACATGTGGGCCAGCGCTCACATGCCCAGAGGCACGCTAGGGCTTCCCGCTCCCCTACCGAGTACCTCTGTTCCGTGGGGCTGAGAGCCCGTGAGGCGAAGGCGATCGGCCTCTCCACACCCCTTTGCAGCTGGGACATCACAGCACCGATGGCAATGGCGGAGGCATCACATGTGACGAGGGTGGGGCTGGCTGGGTCAAAGTGCGCCAGGACCGGTGGTGTGGTGAGCTGGGACTTCAGGAGGCGCACAGCGTCCGAGCAGGCAGACGACCAGAACCAGGGCTCACCATGTTTCAGCAGCTGTCGCAGTGGTGCATGGTGCAGTCGTGGCCGAGTACTGTGGCAGGAAACGTAGGTAGAATGCTGTCATACCCAGGAAGGAGGCCAACTGAGTGGCTGAGGTGGGCTCCGGGACACGGTGGATGGCCTCTATGTTCGAGTGGAGAGGGCATATGCCATCAGCCGAGAGACGGAACCCCACAAACTCAATGGCCGGGGCAGCGAAGACACACTTCTCGCCGTTGAGTGTGAGGTGGTGCTTGGCCAGTGCACTGAACACTCTGTGGAGGCGCTCGTCGTGGCTCTCGACAGTGGCCCCGTGAACCACGATATCGTCCAGGTAGATGGCCACACCCGGGATCCCAGCGAAGATGGAGGCCATTATCTTTTGGAAGCAGCTGGGGGCCGAGCTTAGACCAAAAGCCATGCGTTTGTAACGGAAGACCCCTTTGTGGGTGGATAAACGGCGGTGAGGTTGCGGCTCTCAGGGTGTAGTGGCACCTGGAGGTTAACCCTGGGCGGAGGTTCTAATTTTGAGAAAGTGGGTGGACCCGTGGAACTGGGCGGTGAGCGTCCTCCTTATCGTTGGCAAAGGGTATTTGTCTGGGATGATGGCCTTTTGTTTACCGCTCTCTTAGATCCACGCAGAGTCCGCAGCCCCCCCAGACTTCTTCTCTTTGCCACCACAATGTTGGGATGATCCAGGGCGATGCATTCACCTTGCTCAATGATGTGTCGCCATCGAGCATGCTCTGTAGCTCAGAGGAGTTGTCCATCGCGCGGAGGGCCCAGAGGAGGAGCGGCGGGAAGGGGCTGGATGACAGGCGTCACCTGCGGGTCTTAACAAGGGCTGGTGGGCGAAAACATCGAGGCAGCCCACACCGCTGAACAGCATGGGCCACTGTTGCTGCCAGGGGATGGTAATAGTGTGAATCTCTGAGCCAGCGGTGTTCTAGGCAAGAAGTGAAACCCGAGGGGCTGGTTAAAAAGGTCGAGCCCAGGAGGTTGGTCCCGTGGCGTGCAATATTGAACCTGAAAAGAGTGGCAGTGTCTTCTCTCTCCGTATTTCACAGGCGCTGAAGGGAGCCACACGATGTCAATCTTTGAGTTGGCATAGCCACGCAGGTGGTGGTGGTGGGCTGGCCCCAGTGGGCTCGTGGAGAGAAAAACTTGTGATGTAAGTCCGCCCAAGTTTCAGGAAGGCGACCCCCGTGGCTCATTGAAGTTGTCTAGGAGGGAAGCGGTAGAGTTACCATCAACCCAACCCATCAACGAGCATGGTTTAAAATGGCGCTCGTCCCTGAGCTACACATTGTGGGATGGATTGTGGTAAGGTGGCTTGAGGGCTCTACAACTGGCGCAGACCCTACAGACTTTGTGAAAGTGGGTTGAAGTTTCCCAACAGTTGGAGCAGGTTTTACACGGGGCAGGAACAGATTTGAAGCTCTTGAATTGTGCCGCAGAAGAGAGCCACAATTTCCCACCACGGCTGGGCCGGCCAGTGACCCTGAAAGCGCCTAGGCCAAACTATGTTTCTCCTCCGGAGTCCTTCTGTTTCCACCACTCCACGTGGGAGGGAGGGGGCAACCCGGTGAAACCTCCCGAGTGGGCCTGCTGTCTGGGGCCCCAGTGCTAGGAGGAGTTGTGAAGAGGTGGATAAAACCTAGGCTG
>OLKM01007580.1:0-11395 GCA_900291075.1 Melanogrammus aeglefinus | reverse complement strand
GTTTGGATTTTTATAACAGGTTTCTGCCTAACCTTTTGTTTGGGCCCAGGTGAGACACAGGAATCGTCCGGCCGCTCCGGGTCCCGGATGGCTCGTCTCTCCGTCACTCATGGTTTTTTCCCAGTCACAGTCCAATTAGAAATCACGCAATCGGGAAAATCACCTATGTTGTTGGGAAAAAATAGTCTGCCTAGTTACTGAGCAGATAAACTTGGATGACAGGAGAAGAAACTAAAAATTGTCGGCACGAGGGCTCGAGATTTATTTAGTAAGGAGTGCAAAAAGGTATAATGCTGAGTAATAGGGAGCAGATGAACACAGATGATCGAGCGAAAATATCTAAGTCCCTAACATGCCTGAGGTCGTCCGACGAGCTTCGCCTCTGTAGAGGTCTGCTTCAAAATTGAGGCGTAAGGACTTATCTGGTGTAGTTCCGCCTGTATGTTGTTTTTCGTTCTAGCGAATTGTCATTGTTGCGACACTTCGTGTGTTTGCGAATTGTGTGTTGCGAGAGGCCCTTGGCGTGGGGGTTTGCTTCGAGAGGCAACTATGCCTGCCTTGAGCACCCTCCGGGCTGCAGCGAGTGTTAACAGCAGATAAAAGATTTGGGAATTGAGCATGTGATTGCCCGTGGGCCATCTGAACGGGCCCGCTAACGTTGGAAGGACATGTGGTCTTACCACCAGTAAGGCCCTTATAGTGTGCTTCATATCTGTACTGTAGATGGGAGTCGGTGTTTGTGTTAACTGTATTTTGGCCTAAGCAGTAGTCCTAGTTGGCACAGAGCATACCGGGCCTATGCTGTAAAAAAACCCACATTGCCGACAATAATTAAAACTATAGAAAATCTACTTATAAATGTGTTTCTATTTCTTAAGATTAAACTATTAACATTAACGTCATTATATCAAGTATATAATAAATTTTAGTACGGGTAATTTATAGAGTTAAGGCTACGATGTTCAAGATATCTTAACTGTTATAAGTATTAACAAATCTACATAAAAGAATTAAATGTTCCCGATTGTAAATGAATATGTCCGTAAGTTTTTATAATATCGGTATTTATAAAAAATAAGTAATGATTCCATGGTGAGCGAAATAAATTAATAATGTCATCGACCTTCACGACGTAACACTGTGTGGGTTGTTTTCGGATGTAATTGTTTTTGCGTTTAATAAAAAGACATTAGAGAACATGCAAGGTATCTTAGACAAATAAGAAACAAGTTTATAAAGTACGAATTTCGCATAGTTTATTTATAAGTCGCAATCGTGGGTTTTTCCGTGTGTCGAGCTAGGCTATGGTGATACCACCCTATTCACATAGCCAGTTACGGAAAATTGGATTCGTCAAAGCCTGGGAGTCGGCAAAGACTACAGGGTTTCGGGCTAGGGCTTGTCAACCGCACGAATTTCGAGGTTTCTGCAATATTTTTCGAATATGTATACGAGAAAACGCGTGAGGATCTCGAAACGTGAAAATTAAATATTTCGCAATGTGAGAGAATAAACACTCGACATACAAAGCGCCTCTATCTGCTTTGTGCAATCGAGCCCTGTCTGTTCGCCATGTCCCCTCGTGACATACTTCAGTACAGGACAATGCCCAGCGAAACAGCCGCCGCCCAACGCGCAGCCACGGCTCAAATCGAGTAATCGCAGAACATAAGAATGTAGCATACGCGTTTAGAAAAAGTAAATCTGATAGTAGCAGACCTGTAGGCTGGAAGCAGCGTAATCTGGAATAGGCACGCTACCTTACTGCTACCAGTGCATGTGCCGGGCAGCTGGAAGGTTGTACGTGATCTGATATCTGGACGTACTGGCGTACGCATAAGCCAGAACACACATGAGCCGGGAGATAATAGTAAACGCCAATCACGAGCAACGGCAAAAACAAAAACAGCTTACGTATGATATTAGTGAAAAAGCGTTAGCAGATGAAAAAATGGCTGGAAAATACAGAAGACACGTCGAGGCTTGCATCCAAGAGTCGGAGAGAGAGGAGATTCATAACCCCCTGGGCAACGCTTACAAGTGTCCAAGTTGAGGTTGTTTTATGAGCCTTTGGGCTCAGCGGGGAAAATTGTTGAAGCCAGGCATAAAGGTTTAATCTTGCAAGCTGTGGCTAAAGTGGAATTGGGCCTTATCCCACTCGACATAACAGCAATGCGGGCACATGTGATGCCACGGTGCACCGGGCTGAGTTTTCTCGGCAAAGTCGAGGACAGCTTTGTTTTTTCATGAATGCCGAAACTGGTGGTAGTCTGGCCCTTACTCGCTGACATGGTGAGAAAGACGGTAGGCAGACCATGCATTTTGTTCTTTATCGAATGTTAATAGCCTTCTCGATAAATGGTGAAGACAAGAAGCACACAAGAGACGTAATAACCAATCATAGCACATCACTATTGTAACATTTACAGAAGTGGAAGGCGTTCATTCTTATATCAGAGTATAAATTATAAGTTTTGCGCGCTTGCAGGTGAGTCAGTGGTGAAATAATCCGCAAGCCATACAAAGTTGTGGCTTTCATGATTTAGCTGCCCTCCGACGTTACTGGGGTCTGTTTAAAGGAGTATAGTATTATTTATTTCCCACTAATTGAACCATGGTTTTTTGTCGCATCTAATGGTGACATAGTTGACAGGCAAAACAAGACTTAAAATTGCAAACCAGATCACTTCGACATAGTTCGATATTCGTGATTTTTTCACAAAACGAACATTCGAATGTCATTTTTGAGCAATTTTGACAGCCCTAGTTTCGGCAAACTGGTCAGATACCGTGTAGATTTGGAAGTTGGAAGTTGGGTTTTCTTTGTGAGAGTCCACCATTGAACATATATATTTATTTGGAAGTTGGATCTTCGTCAGTGTCGCCATTGAACATATGTCGATTTGGAAGCTGGAAGTTGGTGTCGTTTAACTATTTCGGTGTAACTTCACTATTGATAAGCAATTGTAATTTGGTTGAATGAGGATTTTATTATTTATTATTTGTCCAGTTATTTGGTCACATGCTCCTCAGGAGAAGTCCACTACAGAGTGTGCCCGGATTTTGTGGGAGAGTCAATGTAACCCACTCTGTGAAGCCACACACCGGCAATTCCATCAAGTGACCAACGTTTCTGGAAGAGATTGTCTACTCCATCAACTGGTTCCAGTGGACGGTGAGTCAAAAGTCATTGTTGAGTGCTCAACTACCGTTAATTACATTTCTTTTATTATATTTATAGATTAACCTTTCTTTTTCCACTAACAGCCCCTCGCTGCATTGTCTGCGAAGAAATGTAATTCTGTAAGTTTCAGATGTAATTATTCCAACCCTATCTACAGCCAAGGCCTTGATGGAAACTGTTCTTGTTTTTATGTTGTTTAGGGTTTGCAGGTAAACTCACACTGCCGTGTTTGTGACACAGGTGGGCCTGTCCGCCTGGACAAACACGCCTGGCATAGCCTCCACCAACTTCCTCCAAATGTGAGGTTCCACTTTAAAAAAAAAAACATGCTACCTTTATTGATCCACATAGGAATGAACACAAGACAGAACACGATGGCATCAATAAAAGCAGCTCCTTATAAATATGTAGCACAATCTTAAACCATGGTGAAATAAGAAATAGATATAGAATGAAAACTTTTGTTTTACATTTGCAGCTGTCTCTACATTGTGTTTATAATTGCATTATAATTGATTCAATATTTGTATTCATTAAAATAAACTTGCAGGAGATCGAAGAGCAGATGCTTCTAGCAAAGCAGCAGCTAGTTGTAGTGAAACTTGGGGAGCTGAGGGCAACAAGGCCCACTTGCTTGATGGTGTCCAGGTTGGATATAGGCGCGCTCAACGACTCAAGCGGCTCTCGCATTGGCCCTCCCTCCACCTTCTCCAGGACCAGTTTGCCACTTAGGAGTCCTGGCGCTTTGCTCGCTCCCGCACATCCACACCTGCCATCCAGTCCATTGGTACTCCTGCATGGCATGCAGTGCACGCTGGGAAAAGAGGAGTGGAAGGAGGTTGGAGAGGTGTAGTAGAAAATATCTACAGTGCCACACTGTCCCTGCAGCTTGGTAGGCAGTGCTGAAAGAGCACAGGCCACCTCTTCAGCCACCCTTGCAGCAGCCCCCAGCCCTGGGAAACATAACAACAGCACTCCTTGACACGCGCGAGCCGCCTTGTCCACAGCAAGGTCACCTGCATCACCCGCCTCACTGCCATGGTTTTCGTTTGATGTGAACCTGAACACTGACCCCGAACTCGCCGAACTCTATTCATGGGTACGTTCCTTGGAAGAGGGCCTCCCCAGTTTTTCCTAAAATAATGACTATCGGCTAACTTGTGTTCCATTGTCTCTCTTGGCTACTGCACTTATTGTTTCCATTGTATGTTATGTGTTGTTCACATTGTTGTTATGGGTGATTAATCACGTTACTATTATTGAGTATATGTTCAATGTGACAGTATTAATAAATAAATGTTTGAGTGTGTTGAACCATACTTACGTCTGTTTAGCTGATGAAGTGACATTTTTAATTAGGAACAATTATGGTTTCATTAATCATTAATTCAGGAATCCAGTGGCAACTGGTCCTGGAGAAGGTGTCAACAGACATAGGCTTTATATTTAGGGACGAGGGTAGTATCTTATACTGTACTATTTTATAACTATATATTTTGATCATGTGTAGCCCTACCCCACATAGTATCCTTATATATGATTATATTATATCATTTAGATTATGGTTTGTAATAGGAGCGGTTCAACTACTAAATGGAATAGTTGAACTCTAACAGAACAGGACAAAGTGGACGCCACTTTGTAGGGCATACAGGTGACACCGCTGGGTCTACGGTGGACAGGAGGTGAAGACTTGATTGCAGAGATTTTATCGATAAAAAACGCAAGAAAACGCAACACACACATGTTCAATAGTGAGACTTCACAACTTCCAACTCTACACACATGTTTCAAAACGCAAGAAAACGGCAACACCACACATGTTCAAATGGTGACACTTCCAACTTCAAACTTCCTCCAATTCTACACATGTTCAACGGTGACACTTCCAACTTCACAACTCCAACTATCACAATCCATGGTGACGCTTCCAACTTCCAAACTCTTCCAAAATCTACACCATGTTTCAATGGTGACACTTCCAACTTCAAACTTCCAACTTCCAAATCCACGGTGACGCTTCCAACTTCAAACTTCCACAATCTAACACATGTTTCAACTTGTTGACACTTTCACTTCAAACTTCCAAATCCATGGTGACACTTCCAACTTCAAACTTCCAAATCTACACATGTTTAATGGTGTCACTTCCAACTTCAAACTCCAAATCTACACATGTTCAATGGTGATACTTCCAACTTCAAACCTCCAACTTCCAAATCCACGGTGACATTTCCAACCTCAAACTTCCAAATCTACACATGTTCAATGGTGACACTTCCAACTTCCATTGTCGAAAATAACTGAGGTTTCTGACAAAAGGGTGGCTGTAGGAGGCAAGGGGACCAAGAACACTGTCGATGCCATCCAGTTGTTTGGATTTGCCAAAAACAATTATTTTGGTTTTATTGTTTAGTGTTAGGAAATTAAGTTCCAACCAGGTTTTCGCATCTTTCAGACAGTTTCACAATGCAGTTGCGGAATCGTTGTTTGATTTCAATGGCAGGTAGATTTGAAGGTCATCTGCGAAGCAATGGAAAGAAATGTTGTGTTTTTTATAAATGGATCCTAGGGGAAGCAGATTATAAACTCAAAAAGAAATTGGAGATTAAAATTAGAGCCTTGGGGAGCCCCACAGGCTTAGTGGGGCTGCATCTGAAGAGTACTGGCCTAGATGAACAGCGAAGGTTCTCTTCAACAGATATGAAACCACTTTTAGGACATTTTCCAGTAAATATACCAACACAGAGTTCCCAGGCGGGATTAAAGGAATCTCTGGTGGTCGACTGTTGTCAAAGGCAGCAGTCAAGTCTAAAAGCACGAGCGCAGCAGAACTGCCCGAGTCAACAGTTAAAAGATCATGTAAGATTTTTTTTAAAGATTTTGTATCGTAAGTCCCTCATTGTCAGGATCTCCATCCGTAGACGGCGTTACCGTAGCTCCTCTGCTCAAGGGGCAGTAAACCGCGTCTAAGCCTGTGGCATCCACCTACCCTTGCTAACACTGACTTTGAGGTAATGGGGAGGACTCTGGAACTGCCAATATCGGCGGTCAAGAAAGGCAGACTCGATTTCAGCTTACGCGTCCTCATGACCCTACACTTTCCTGGCCCTGACAGAGACTTGGAGATCACTCCAGAGAACCTCTGCTACTCCTTGCTGCTCTCTCTCCACCGTCTACTCATATTCTCGACACACCCCTAGACCATCCGGGCGAGGAAGGAGGGACGCGGACTCCCTCATCTCGCGCCATGGTGGTGCTCCTACCCAGGTTCCTTCCGCTAGAACACTTGGCAGATCGGCGTTTGAACTCCCACGCTGTCACTGTCACCCATCCCTATCAAGCTCTCCATTTGTGGTGATCTACCGTCCGCCAAGGTCCCTTCCCGTGACTTCTTATGATGGAGATGGACGCCCTCCTCAGCTGCTTTTTCCTGAGGATGGGCACACCACTCGTTATACTCCTCTGTGACTCCAAACATCCCTGGCCAGAGAGAAGTTGCACCTCAACCTGAAACTAACCAACTTTTTTCGACCCACTTTCGACTTAAACACTAACCCCTTCTCCTCCCACACACAGGGGCCGGGAACCAGCTTCTGAACCTAAATATTCACTAGGTCCTATGGGCAGCACCTCTGCTCTCCTCCGTTACCCCGCGCTCCCCGTGGTCTGACCCATCCACTTTGTTGTTGATTTTTCTCTCAATAAAAGCGTCTGCTAAATGCCCTAAATGTAAATGTAAAAGTGCAGTTTTTGTGCTGTGGCGTGATTTAAAACCAGACTGGAACTTTTCTGTTATGTCATTAAGATCCAGGTGTAGCTGCAGTTGTTCTAAGATCACCTTTTCTCACAATTTGGAGAGGAAGCTTAGAGACAGGCCTAAAGTTGGAGAGAACAGAGGGGTCGAGGTTGTGTTTTTTGATAACGGGCTGGACTATAGCATGTTTAAAAACAGTTGGAACACAGCCTGAGGCAAGGCAGGTGTTTATTAACATTAAAATGTTATGGGCCCAACAGTGTTTAGACCACGTCTTTCAGTAAATCTTGTAGGATACAGTCTAGCGGATATTGTGAAGGTCTCAATTTTGTAACCAACTTCGAAAGCTATGAGAGCGACAGTGGGTAGAACGGCTCGAAGATAGTAGGGCATACAGGAGACACCGCTGGGTTTACGGTGGACAGAGGAGGTGAAGACTTGATTGCAGAGATTTTATCGATAAAAAACGCAAGAAAACGCAACACACACATGTTCAATAGTGACACTTCCAACTTCCAACTCTACACATGTTCAAAACGCAAGAAAACGCAACACACACATGTTCAATGGTGACACTTCCAACTTCAAGCTTCCAACTTCCAAATCCACGGTGACGCTTCCAACTTCAAACTTCCAAATCTACACATGTTCAATGGTGACACTTCCAACTTCAAAACTTCCAAAATCCACGGTGACACTTCCAACTTCAGAGCTTCCAAATCTACACATGTTCAATGGTGACACTTCCAAATAAAAAACTTCCAAATCCACGGTGACACTTCCAACTTCCAACTTCCAAATCTACACATGTTCAATGGTGACACTTCCAATTTCCAACTTCCAAATCCACGGTGAAACTTCCAGCTTCAAACTTCCAAATCTACACATGTTCAATGGTGACACTTCCAACTTCAAACTTCCAAATCCACGGTGACGCTTCCAACTTCAAACTTCCAAATCTACACATGTTCAATGGTGACACTTCCAACTTCAAACTTCCAAATCCACGGTGACGCTTCCAACTTCAAACTTCCAAATCTACACATGTTCAATGGTGACACTTCCAACTTCCAAATCTACACATGTTCAATGGTGACACTTCCAACTTCAAACTTCCAAATCCACGCATGCTCAATGATTTGGAAGTTGGAAGTTGTTGTCGTTTTAGGCAGACCCTCGCTGCTGTACTTGAGACGCTGGTGAGTCAACGCTGGCGCGACTAGCTGCCGCTGCTCTCCGGTTATTTTTAAAGTTTTTATGTTTCTATGCCTCGCTTTCAGCAGACCTTCGACTCATGATGAAAGTGCTACTGTTGATTCCAACCATGGGCCTAGTATAAATGCAATTTGTTTTATCGGCCTTGTGTTTGTGAACGCATTCGGTTTTCCGTATTCTGGAATACCTGGCTACTGCTACCGCTGCTCGGACCAACAGCCCGTGGATCATGACGTGGATCTACAACCTTGCTGTGAGCTCTGTGCTCTTGTGGACTGTCCTGTCTCTTCTAATAAACCCAGCGTCAACCTTGATTCAGTACATGAGTGCGGAGCTCCTCCAACTGCGGTATCACTACCGCCCTGCTCCCCCGTCAGTACTGCACCGCTTCCCCTACATCGCTCGCCGGAGATACACCCACCGCGGAGTCGGACGGAGTTATAACATCGATGACTCCACTGCCATACAGTCCATCTGGTCCTCCGGCCACCGCCAGCCTCCGAAGAACACCGGCAGGAAGGTGGACCACAGCGCGCTAGCTAGCCTAGCTAGGCCGGCTAACGTTGGCTTCTCCAACCAGCATTCTGACGTCAACTTTGGACTAATCAACACCCGCTCTCTTACTGGCAAGGGACAACTACTGCAAGACCTCATCCTCGACCGCAAACTCGACTGTCTCTGTCTTAGTGAGACATGGCAAACTCCTGATGATTTTTCTCAGTTGAATGAAAGTACACCACCTGGGTTTGTTTACACCAGCAAACCTCGTCTCTCCGGAAGAGGAGGAGGTCTCGCGATACTTCACCGCGAGACTTGGAAGGTCGGTCATGTTACTCTGCCTGTTGTCCACAGTCATTCGAGAGGCTTGTGGCTCTTCAATTAATTGGACCTACTCCCACTGTTTTAGTCAACATTTACCGCCCACCCAAACATAACAAAGACTTCATTGATGAATTCACCACACTTCTCACCCCACATCTGCTCACTCTTCATCCAATATAATTTTTGCTTTGGGTGACCATAAATATGTTCATCTAGACAACAACAATCTGGCATCTACTCAGGACTTCATTTCATGCCTGGACAGTTTTGGTCTCACACAATATATTGATTTCCCCACCCACTGTAAAGGTCATACCTTGGACTTAGTTTGCTGCTCAGGCTTCACTCCTAAAAATTGCTCTGCTGCCGACCTCCCCATCTCTGACCACAAACTGTCTCATTTAACCTATGTCTAACACTGTCCAAAACCAAGCAACCCCGTGTCATATCCTTCCGTAACATAAAAAATATCAACCTAGCCGACCTCACAACTGGCATTGAAAATCTCTCCACTATCACCCCCCCATACACCCCGGATCAGTTGGTTGAGTTGTACAATCTTGGTCTCAAATCTCTGCTCAACTCACTTGCCCCCGGTCTGTCTCATTCCCCCACTCTGCCCCCTGGTTCTCCCCCCATCTGCGCCAGCTAAAGGCCAAAGGCTTTGTCAGCTGGAGCGTCTTTTTCAATAGCACTGGACTTCACTATATACATAAAACAAATGCACCATGCTCACATCCTCCATTATAAAGATGCCATTTCATCTACCAAATCCCAATACTTTGCAGACATCATCAGTTCTAGTGCTGGCAAATACCAGGGCCCTGTTCTTCAGTTGGTCAACCAACTCTCCTCCGCCCCACCTCGATTACTTTGCAGACATCATCAGTTCTAGTGCTGGCAATACCAGGGCCCTGTTCTCAGTGGTCAACAACTCTCTCCGCCCCCCTGATTCCCTTCCACCACACTTCTACTCCACTGACCACTGTAACTCCATAATGGCATTTTTTGACTCCAAAATATCCACCATCCACCAGCAACTGACCCCTCACACGTCTAGTCATCCGCCCCCCTTTGTTCCCAATCCCCCCCTCTCCGTACCTCTCTCCTGCTTTCAACTCCCCTCAGCGACTGACTTAACAAAACTCATCCGGACTTCCAAACCATCTACCTGCCAACTTGACCCCCTGCCATCCTCCCTGGTTATAGCCTCCCTTCCCTCCCTACTCCCCGTGATAACAGCCATTATTCATTCCTCTCTCACCTCTGGTTCCGTCCCATCCCAGTTCAAATCTGCTGCTGTTACACCGCTACTGAAGAAACCTGGTTCAGACCCCAACATTTTCAATAACCTCCGCCCCATCTCAAACCTGCCATTCATCTCAAAAATTCTGGAAAAAGTCGTCGCATCACAGATTCAGGCCCACCTCTCCAACAATAACCTCTTTTGAACAGTTCTCATATCCGGGTTTCCGCCCCCGTCAACAGCACCAGAAGAACACAGCACTCATAAAATAATTACGAAGACACGACCCTCCTGAACTGAGACAGGCTGACTCTGGACGAATTTATCCATCCTCCATCCTCCTTGATCTGACAGCAGCCTTTGACACCATTTCCCACCTCGCATCCTCCTCGAATCCGACCTCTAGCCTCCCCATTCGGCATATTGACCGACATCTCCCCTGGACTCGTGGTTCCACATTCCTATCTCTTTCGAGCCCGGCACTCAATTCATTCCAGTTAAAAATCATTCTCATATCCCATTACCTTCCCCCTCTCCTCTCGGGTGTTATCCCTAGGCGCCTGCTTCCTTGGCCCCATCCTATTCATCATCTATCTCCTCCCACTTGGTCAAATATTCCGTAAACACAACATTAATTTTCACTGCTACGCGTATGTCTCCTCCAAACCTTCATCCGCCCTCCCACCCCCCTCCCTCTGTGCCTGCCTACAGGAAATCAAATCCTGGTTCTCCTCCCATTTTCTCAAACTTAACAGCAACAAAACAGAGATAGCCCTCATTGGCTCAAAATCCACACTCACCAAGCAACCCAGTCTCACCCTCTCCATTGACAACTCCTCAGTTTCCCCCTCCCCTCAGGTCAAGAGTCTGGGTGTCGTCCTCGACAGCACCCTATCATTCCATACCCATATCAACAACTCCATCCGGTCCGCCTACTTTCACCTTCGGAACATCAACCGCCTCCGCCCGTCACTCACTCCCAACAGCACCGCTATCCTGGTCCACTCTCTGGTCACCTCACGCCTGGATTATTGCAACTCCCTTCTGTTTGGTCTCCCCCACAAACTCCTCCATAAACTCCAGCTGGTCCAAAACGCTGCTGCACGTATCATCACCAAAACCCCTGCCATCTGTCACATCACCCCCATCCTGCACCAACTTCATTGGCTCC
>OLKM01007579.1:0-11396 GCA_900291075.1 Melanogrammus aeglefinus | reverse complement strand
TAAGGACGTCAGAAAGACTCGGAATATCATAACACCAAAAACACCCTTCTGCACTGAGTAATATATGATATTTGTGTAATACCCAGTAGATGAGGATTTGGTTTGTATTTATGAGGATTTTTGTATCTCATGTTATTCTGTATTCATCTGTCATCATCTGACCTTATATTCATGTATGCTGTATTTATATTTTGCTGATTGTATCCTTTTTCTGTTATACTTGGTGTGTGTGAGACATATAGTAAATATTTACATCTACATATTGTTCCATTGGATAAATGTGAGTGCAATGTGTATTCATTTTATATGTTAAATGTTGTAATCAGTTGAATTGCCATCTCTGTTTCACACATATTGAGTTCAGTTAAACCTTTCAGTTCCATGAAAAAAAAATGCTTGAAACTCTTGTACAGCACTATCATAGTGTGTTCATTTAATTGTTCTCTGTCTGTTTAATCTGTATCCCTGTCTGTTTAATTTTATCCCTGTCCTGTGATTCTTGTGTTCTCTTGTTTATGGTCAGTTATGCTGTTTAATGTCTATGGTTTGGTCTGTCTAAATTTCTCGTTGTCTCATGTGTCATTTAATTGGCTGTAAATCTAGTCTCTGTATTCGCGTTAACCTGGATATTTTCTCTGTCTGTTATTTCAAATCTTACTGTTTTTTTGATCTGTTAATCGTTGTCTCTGTCTGTAAACCTGTTTCGTTCCATCTGAGCTCGTGTCTATTCATCATGTTATGAGTCTTTAGCCTTTATATTTATATTCTATTTAAATTATATACAATATTTATATATCAAAAAAAATAAAATTATATAATAGTTATACCTGTTTCTTATTTTTGAAACAAGTTCTCCGCTGTATGGTTTCCAGGCGCGTTTACCCTGACTCGATTTATCATTATACCGGCGTCTTATTTCGCACCCCAAATTTAATTCCTTCTCGACCAACAATATGGGTGTACATTTCATAATGATAAATGCAGATTACGACGGCATCTGCTTTTTTTTAGCACCTAGTGTGGTCAGGTATTTTAGATGGTGTTGATTGACGTGAATAATGTGCGACCCACTTAAGCCTGGTACGTTTTATAAAGCTACGGAACAAGCTGGACGAAAATGCAGGTCTCAACCTTGGTCGTCCAGACTAACAGAGTTAAATGGGGACCAAACGGGGGTCTTTTTTTATTCTCTAAAGTCTGGGGTTAAACATAAACATGAGTATTCTAACTGAAGAGACGGTGCAAAACGTCGAGCTGTTCCTGACCATTCTAAAGTCTGATTGCAGTCTGTCCATTTATAAAAGAAACATGTGAACTGATGCGTTGATCACCAAAATTAGCAGAGGAACTTGCCCTTACAAGGCCTTTTGTCTGGAATAAAAAATAATCATTGGTCATTCTTTTTTCGTTTGTGTTTTTTTAAAGATGGTTTTGTAAATTGTTTGCACTTAATTCTATGACTTTCGCATGTGATGCGGTTTTTTCGACAATTGTAAATATATAAATCCATCGTTTAGCCTACTTAGATGAAGTTCTACTCATTCTTGCTATGCAATGTGCTCTAATATATTAAAAATTAAAAAACATTTCAGAGTATGCTAATTATTCTCTAAATAGGTCTACTCTCCTTGCGGTTTATTTCCAGGCTGCTCAAATGCATCGGAGAAAGCAGGCTCCTTTAACGAAGGGAATTACCCTTGGTTTAACACAGGAAAGACAGTGAACGGTTAACATCTGCCCAGCAGCGTCCGTACCTGGCTTGGCAGCATAAAAATCCCTTGTGTCTGTCTGTTAATCTGTTTGTTAATGTGTCTCTCTGTGTCTGTTAATCTGTGTCGCTGTCTGTTAATCTGTATATTTCTCTGTTAATATCTGTATCTTTGTGTCTGTTAATCTGTATCTCTGTGTCTGTTATCTCTGTATCTCTGTCTGTTTAAGCTGGTCTCTGTGTCTGTTAATCTGTATCTATGTCTGTTATCTCTGTGTCTCTGTTGTTAATCTCTGTGTCTCTCTTCTGTTAATCTGTATCTCTGTCTGTTAATCTGTGTCTCTGTCTGTTAATCTGTGTCTCTCTCTGTTAATCTGTATCTCTGTCTGTTAATCTGTATCTGTTAATACACATCTGTTCTATATCTACATCTATATCTCTGTGCCTATAGCGTCACCATGGAGAACGTGTCTCGGTTCAAAGGTCAGGAGTACTGCCTGCACCCCAAACTCCAGAGCACCAAGAACCTGGTGAAGTGGTTCCGCATCTGGAAAGACAAACCAACAGGGTTATAGTACCATGGGAAAAAACATCTGGAAACCAACATGTGCACCATATGATCTGTTAATGAGTGAAGCGGGTACCAATGACTGTTGTGTTAGTGTTTGCAGGGTCTATGAAGCTTTAGAGCGTCTCAGCTCTACGATCCACGATGAAACAAACCGTAGGCTTTTGTACTGTGAAGTACAACACATCATTTTACCCTAAACCTTCTACCTTTAACTATTGAGACCTATCCCAAGACACTAACTCTACATCGGAGAGCCTACCCAAGACCCTAACGCTACATGTAAAATTTATAACCCCTGCGTGCACTGACCCCTAGCTGCTGGTTGGTTGATGATCAGAGCTGCCTGCAGTTATACTATCACATCTCATCCCTGTGATCAATGTGACCCTAACATTAACCACAAGGGGCAGTATAGAGTTTAGACTATCACAACCCCTTCCTGTGATGAATGTAGCCCTAAGCTTAACCACAAGCAGCTAAGCGTTTCCAACCCCAAATCGACCCGCCGAGCAAATCCTGAAACTGAATAACGAGAAAGAATCTGATCAACTAGAAATATAATTTGGAGATATAATAAAGCAACATACATGTATATGTTGGGATTTCACTGTGTATGGGTAGAGCCTGGACTGGCCAAGGGAAAGGTTAGGTATATGAGCAGGGGCGGAGCTTAAAACTCTATCATCCAGGACGGGTGGAGCCATTTCTACATGCAGACAATAAAAACGCTTGGATCTTTACTCGGGAATTGTTCTTAAAAATGCAAATACATTTGTGACATTTGTGTTAACATCCATCAATCTTCTTGAAAAGCCATTTTTTTGCACACTTAAAATGATCTATGTGATGTAACAATCTACTTATATTAATACATATAGAATTATAGAACAATATAGAACCTTGAGAACAAGGCCTTTAGAATAACAACTTGTTGAAAACGCATGTTTAGCATATCCTATTCTCTTCACTACTTCAATAAACTCATGCTTATGTTTCATGGTAGCTTGTTTTCCTCAATATATTGTGAAATGTCTCTAATGTTTTATATTTCCATATAGATTTCAGAATATATATTCAGTATATATTTAAAACATATTTTCTTTACTTAATGTGCATTGCTCTAGTTTTAAATAAGACTTTCAAAATTAAAGCCTTTGGAAAATACCGTTTTATTTTTGTTATAAGCTTGTCTAGTATAGGAGGATAAATGTATTCTGAGTTTTAGTGTTTGTGTTTAACTTTCTTTAAGTGTAAAACAATAAAAGTTGTGGATGCTTCGGCTGTGTTGGTTTTTCCGTTATTGGGAATAGTACTATTACTATTATCCTAACCCGAGATAATACTAAGAATACTACTGACCCTTACCCGAAATAATAATATACTGTACTCAAGTCAAGGTTCAACTTTATTCAAATTGGAGTTGCCTTTTCACCGAAAGGTTGCTAGTTCGATCCCCAGCTCCTCCTAGCTGAGTGTTGATCTGTCCCTGAGCAAGACACTTAACCCTAACTGCTCCTGACGAGGCGGGCTGTCGCCTTGCATGGTTGGACTCTTGCCGTCGGTTGTGTCAATGTGTGTATTAACCGATGTAAGTCACTTTGGATAAAAGCGTCTGCTAAATGCCCTAATTGTAATTGTCCTCGTGGGAAAAATTGTCTTGGGCTAGATAATAATACTACCCTAACCCTAGATAATACTATATAATAAATTAATACTATACTGTACTAGATAATACTACTATACCCACACATTTAGGGGTGTGTGGGTTAGGTTTGTGTGAACCAAATCAATCAGATTCTCAACAGCCTTCACATACAGGTTTATTTAGGCATATTAAAGTTTATTTTCATTTTATTGCTTCTTTTTCACCAATAATATAAATGTTTTTCATACTATTGAGTAGGTGCTATGTTGCGTAATGCAAGCTAATTAATACACATTCTGAACTCATTAATTACTACTCTGGCACAGAAAACTCTGATATAAAGTGGATAAACATAGCCATCACAGCTAACTGGCTGCAAGCTACTGCAGCTAAAAGTAACTGGTAGGGTTGTATGTGTGAATGCTAGTTATGTTACGCATTGTATTGGTCGATTCTGCTTAGTCAAATTAAAGGTATAAAAGTACAAATGAAGCAACAGATACAATTAAACAAACGTTTGAATGTGGAATAATTTAAACATTTCAGGGATTACTTCCTTCCTGTGTTTATACATAAATATTTACACACATATATAACTACGCACATATATAAATATTCATACACATATATATATATAAATATATACATTTGTATATGTACATACATGTATACATGTATGTACAGATACATACGTATACATATACACGTACACCTACTAATATAAAATACTTGTATATACATGGATAGCTAGTAGTGCTCGTAGGAATATCAACAGTTATATTAACATGTTATATTAACATGTTAGGATCAGTGGTTGAGCCACTTTGTTCAACATCATCTTATCTACATCACACCGTTTAAAAAAAACGAATGACAAATGGCGGCTCTCGTCCCGGGGGCGGGGCAAATCCTAGGGGTGGGGCTAGTGGAGGCTCCGGCTGGATTGTTGGCAGGGGTCCAGGGGCGGGGCTAGTCGAGGGGGCGGGGCTAGATGGATTTGGAGGAGTCTTGTTTACTGATGAGGACCTCCAGGAGGCGGAGCTTTGCCTTGATCCTCTTGTATTCTCGATACTCGTCCAATAGGGCGGCCCGCTCCTCCTTCTGCACCCGCCTGCAACACAGTCACTTCCTGTCACCTCATTCTACTTCCTGTTGCCTCCAGTACTCCGTACCTGAACAGGCATCCCTGTCCGCCCTTTATGGGGATTTATTGAGAGATGTAGATATATATCTATATATCTATCAATATATATTGATAGATTTGTTAGAAAATGCTTGGCTCATGGGTTTTTATGGGTTTTTGAAAGAAACAATCGGTTTCATGAACCAAGTTAATAATCGATTAATCGACAGAAAGACAATCGTTAGTGGCCCATACACGGTTGAATTGATATGATAGAATTATAACCTTCGCGCCAGATCAAGTGTTGTGTTGTATATATTTAGTAGGAAGTATAGATCCAGTGCTTAATTACCTGCCCGGGTGTTGGTTGAGAAATCCTCCTCAAACTCTTTTAATGGTCGACCGAAGCCTCTTCTTCTTCTCTGATCGAGCCTTTCCATGCTGCTGCTCCAACAACTCTGGACTTAATACATTCATATCACGTTAAATATTATATATATATTAAACAATATAACCTTCCACAGCAAGGCCACCAACTCTGGATATTTAAAATATTAAAAAGGTGCCATGGCATGAAAATCTCACTTTATGAGGTTTTCTAACATGAGCTCCCCTAGCATGCCTATGGTCCCCCAGTGGCTAAAACGTGCGTTCGGTGTAAAACGAGCACTTGGTGTTCTGCTCGCCTTTGAAAAAAAGCGGAGGCTCAAGCGCGCTGATTTGGAATGTGGTTTCTTATGTCGTCACATTGCAGTAAGCTCCTCCCCTTACTTCTTGCCAGGCCCCGTGCGGAGACTTTGGCCCCGGCAACGAGACACAGGCCGTGCGAGCGCCACATGTGTGTGTGTGTGTGAATTCACACACCTGTAACGCAAGCGTTTCTTGTCGGTTTCTTTGACGTCTCTTTTATTTTCCAACAATGAGACTGTAGAGGGGGTTATCTCAGTCATGGTTGAGAAGGAATTGTGGGGGAAAGGAACTTTGGCTCCCTGAAGTACATGAACTGCGACATACCGCCGGTTGCCGCGAGGCACCACCGCCGTGAAGCACCACCGCCCGGCAGCGGGCAGCAGGCAGCGCGCGGTTTCAGTCTACTACAGATTGATGTGAAAGTGGAAGAACCAGAGACGTCTTTGAAAACTGTGTTAGTGGCCCATTAATACCTATATTTAAAGCATCCATAAAATAGCATGTAATGGCGCCTGTCAAACCAAATTTTGTACCGGGTACGTAATCCATTCCAAACCTGCCTAGCAACAGTATGACCGCGATGATGATCATTTTGTCGAATGACTAGAAGGTTCGCGAACATTCCCGATATCGTTTATGGAGCGCGACAAGAAAGATAACACTTATTCTACAAATTACATTTATTACTGTTCCTAATTACATTTATTAGCGTTCCTAACTTTATATTTGTATTTAATTGTTTAATCGCATTTAGCTAGTAAACTGAGTGTATAAAGCAGGTTTCAAAAAACATTCGCGCTCATGTTGCCAAAGACGAAATAACATAATACAGATAACGGATCGCTAGATAACACTTGTTTTTACTTTATATTTGTATTGCATTTAATTGTTTAATCGAATTTAGCTAGTAAACTGGGTGTTTAAAGTGTAGGAACGCTAATAAATGTAATTAGGAACGCTAATAAATGTAACTTGTAAAATAAGTGTTATCCGTCTTGTCGCCCTCCATGAACGATATCGAGAATGTTCGCGAACTTTCCTACGTCATTCGACGCGATCGTCCGCGATCATCTGTTGCTAGGCAGGTTTGGAATGGATTAGTAACCCGGTACAAATTTGGCACCCGGTACAAATTTGGTGTGACAGCACTTTTGGATATCATATAAAGTACATTATATAATATATAGTACATATAATACAGAATACATATCACATTAAATATATAGTATAGCGTTTAGTATAATAGGTAGTGTATTGTGTTTAGTATATTTGTAGAGTATATACAGAAGTATATTATAACGATAGTATTATAGATAGTAGCAATTAGAAGTATAGATTAATACATTAGTAGTATTAGTATATGTGCTGAGATGGTGGAGGAGTGGCTGAACAGCCGGTAATATTAGTAGTGTAGTATAATGTAGTATGTATAGTAGTTTATTAGTAGTACATACGTAGTATATATCAGTATATTAGTGGTATAAAGCAGTACATTAGTAGTATTAGTATATGTACTGACATGGTGGAGGAGTGGGCCGACAGCCGGTATATTAGTAGTATATATACTAGTTTACTAGTAGTATATACGTAGTATATCAGTATATTAGTGGTATAAAGCAGTACATTAGTAGTATTAGTATATGTACTGACATGGTGGAGGAGTGGGCCGACAGCCGGTATATTAGTAGTATATATTAGTGGTATGCATTAGTAGTATATTAGTAGCATATTAGTAGCATTAGTATATGTACTCACATGGTAGAGGAGTGGGCTGACAGCCGGTGGTCTGTCTTTCCAGACTCCTCCTCCATTTTGTTCTTGTCTATAATTGGCCGATCACTCTGGTCATCACACGAGTTGTCTCCTGGGATTGGCCTGTCAGTTAAGGTGGTGGGGTCAAGGGTCATGGTGATCTGTGAGCTGGGTGTCTCTCCTTCTCTCCTCTCTCCTTCCTCCTCCGCGGCGTCCTTGAGCTCATCACAGAAATGAGCCGTTTCTCCTTCAATGATTGGCTGTAGAGTTTGGCCCCGCCTCTTACTGGAGGGCGATACCTGAATTGATAAATTACATTTTAATCCAAATTATAATTCAATTTAAATTTAAAAGAATGACCAAGTGTGGTGGATTTATCTTTTGAAAACAACATCCATTTAAAACAATAGGCACTCATCGTTTAAAACCACCACAATCCATTTAAAACAGTAGTATAATACTGTAAGAGGCGATAGTATTATGATTACAACAGGCATTGTTCTACTTACTGTAAGCGGTACAAGGCTAGCTCTGGTTAGCATCTGTTTCACCAGAATGTAGCGATCGTACAACGGCTTCACCACCGAACGCTCAGCCTTAGAGACCTGGGAGAGAGACAGGGAGGGGGGGCGAGAGAGACAGGGAGAGAGACAGAGGAGCGGTGAGAGAGAGACAGAGACAGACAGCCCTGAAGACCCTCCTCCTAACCTGAAGACCCTCCTCCTGACCTGAAGACCCTCCTCCTGACCTGAAGACCCTCCTCCTGACCTGAAGACCCTCCTCCTGACAGGGGAAGTTTAGTAGTGCTTCTGGCTGTTCCATTGACAGTAAATTCCCAAGATAGTCGTACAGCGGTCGTACGTACTTTAAGGCCTTCATAGTGCAGCAGGGTCTAGTGCAGTGTTAATCCTAGTACTACAATACTTAGTACTAGTACCTAGTACTAGTAGCAGTACAGTATTAATCCAGGTAGTAAAGTATGATTGTAGTACTTACCACAACAATTACTACACTGTAGTACTTGTTAATCCTAGTTAGGTAGTATTGTAGTACTAGGTAGTATTGTAGTAGGTATTACTAGGTAGTACTCACAGGTTGTCCGTGCAGGCCCTCATAGTGCAGTGTTACTCCTAGTACTACCTAGTACTAGGTAGTATTGTAGTAATAAGTAGTATTGCAGTACTCACAAGCTGTCCATGCAGGCCTTCATAGTGCAGTGTTAATCATAGTACTAGGTAGTACTAGGTAGTATTGCAGTACTCACAGGCCGTCCGTGCAGGCCTTCATAGTGCAGTGTTAATCATAGTACTAGGTAGTACTAGGTAGTATTGCAGTACTCACAGGCCGTCCGTGTAGGCCTTCATAGTGCAGCAGGTTCTTCTGCAGAGCCGTCTTCTCACAGCTCAGCTGCTCCTTCGTCATTTTCTACAAACAACACATTGTCACAACCACACCCTACTCCACCCTACCCACCATGACAACACCCCCCTACACCACCCTACCAACCCCGACACCACCCCCTACCAACATCCACCTAATCTCCACCCTCCTCCAGGCACACCCTCCATCCTCCAGACCTCCACCCTTACCGTACGTCCACCCCACCTGAACCCTTCCCCCACCTGATGTCGTCGCGGTGCCAGCCTTCGTCCTGCTTCCTCCCCCTCAGTCGCCACTGGACCAGCTTCCAGGTTCTCCTCTCTGGTGGGTCCCGGTGGCCCTTCCCCTCGGCCCCGCGCGGCGTCCCTGCTACCAGCGTGACACAGCTCCTATGCTGACAGCGCTTCTTTGCTGCGGTGCTGCGGGCGGTTGTGGCCTTCACTCTCCAGCACGGGTGTCTGGCATTCTGGCAGGACACGGCTGTGGAATCAATTCACCTGCGAACCCAGGTGTGGTCTATACCGGGTGTGTTTACCTGTAACCAGGTGTGTCTACCGGGGTGTGTTTTACTCGGTAACCAGGTGTGTTTAACCTGGAACCAGGTGTGTCTACCGGGTGTGTTTACCTGTAACCAGGTGCGTCGACCTGTAACCAGGTGCGTCGACCTGTAACCAGGGTGCGTCGACCTGGTGTGTTTACCTTTAATCTGCTGCTGCGAGTTTGGTCAGGTCTGTCATCCACTTGAGGACTTTTGGGTTTGCTGCCTTATCTCCATGAGAAGGCTGGAAGGAGGACAAAAGGTCAGGTTAGCAACCACCGTGTACATTATAGAGCACCAACCACCGTGTACATTATAGAGCACCAACCACCGTGTACATTATAGAGCATCAACCACCGTGTACATTATAGAGCATCAACCACTGTGTACATTATAGAGCATCCACCACCGTGTACATTATAGAGCATCAAACACTGTGTACATTATAGAGCACCAACCACCTTGTACATTATAGAGCATCAACCACCGTGTACATTATAGAGCACCAACCACCGTGTACATTATAGAGCATCAACCACAAAAGGAAGTGACGTTTGACTGAGGCCAGGTCGTCTCTATTGGCCAAAGTACAAGGAAGCCCTGGACTGGTTTGTTCCCCTTATACCAGTTATCAGCTAGGATGAGGTAACAGTTACTTATCGATAATGTTATTGGGTTACAGTTAAGTTTAGTGGGTTCCAAAACATATGGTGGACAGATGGCTCTAGGGTTATGGGTTCTAAAGATCGTGGACAGTTGAGTGAGGGTTCGTGGGTTCTAAACATATGAGTGCAGTCGGTTAGAGGGTTAGTTGGTTCTCAAACATGGTGGACGTTGGTTAGGGTTAGTGGTACTAAACATCGATATGGGTTTTAAATTTTTTTTTTTTTTTTCCAAGGGTAAAAATTCCCAGGACACCAGTGGGACGGAGACAGGGGGACTACCTTGTAATTCTTCTCCCTTTTCAACTGCTCTTTCAAACTGCTTTCATCTTTCTTCTTCAGGTGCTGCAGCTTCTTGGAGAGGCTGGTGGGCACTGGCGTCGCTGGCCCGGACGCCTCCTTGGAAGCTAAAGGACGCACGCGCGGCCTGCATGGCGAGAACACAGGTGCTGCTAATTCTGCTATATACTAGATTAATGATGCCCTCTGCCAAGTGTCGGTGTTATGACTTAGGTGGTGTGCCAGGTGATTGGGTGAATAGGTGCTGTGTTAGGCTAGGTACTGTGCTAGGTGTTGGGTTGTGCTAGTGGTGTGCTAGCGTGGTCGTGCTATGGTGTGCTAGGCTACTGTGCTAGGTCTGGGTTGTGCTAGGTGGTGTGCTAAGGTGCTGTGCCTAGGTGATGTCTAGGTTGCTGTGCTAGACGGTGGGCGAGGTGGGATGTGCTACGGTGCTGTGCTAAATGGTGTGCTCAGGTGCTGTGCTTAGTGTTGGGCTGTGCTACGTGGTGTGCTAGGTGCTGTGCTAGGTGATGTCCTGGAGGTGCTGTGCTAGGTACTAGGTTGCTATGTGGTGTGCTAGTGCTATGTTGTGTGCTGTGCTAGGTGCTGTGCTAGATGGTGTGCTACGGTGTGTGCTAGGTGCTGTGTGCTAGGTGATGTCCTAGGTGCTGTGCTTAGTACTAGTGCTATGAGTTGTGCTAGGTGCCCTATTGTGCGGTGCGTGCTAGGTGGTGTGCTAGGGCGGTGCTAGGTGGGGTGCTCGGTGCTGTGCTCGGTGCCTGTGCTCGGTGCTGTGCTGCGAGTGCTGTGCTCGGTGCTGTGCTCGGTGTGCGATTGTCGGTTGGCTGTGCTCGGTGCTGTGTCGGTCTGTGGCTCGGTGCTGTGCTCGGTGCTGTGCCTCCGTGCTGTGCGTCGCGTGCTGTGCTCGGTGCTGTGCTCGGTCTGTGCTCGGTGCTGTTGCTCGGTGCTGTGCTCGGTGCTGTGCTCGGTGCTGTGCTCGGTTGCTGTGCTCCGGTGCTGTGCTCGGGCTGGTGCTAGGTGCTTGTAG
>OLKM01007578.1:0-11398 GCA_900291075.1 Melanogrammus aeglefinus | reverse complement strand
TATCACTCGGTGTTGGAAATGTCCACACCGCCGGTCCAACCCTAGTACCACATTGCAGTGTTATGTCTCTAAGACTGACTGTACTACTAACTTCAATTTAAAATTACAAGGTGCATTGCAATTTTTGCAAATCGTATATTACGTGGGTCTTTTACTCCAGAATCAATTAAAAACGTTCCAACACCGCGAACATATTGGCGCTTACCAGACAAGCAGTGGGATCCTGCCGGCTTTGTTTGGCAGTACATCACAAAATTTCTGTTTCGGCCGTGTCTGTTTCGCGCTGATAAAAGAAATTCGGCCGAAAAACCGACGTTATGCAAAAATTCGGTTGAATCCCTAATTAACATAGTCGACGCACAGTATCAAATACACAACCGCCGGAAGCGACGGCGGGACTAGCCGGACCTCCGGATGTGCAGGAACAGGATCAGCGGGGTTTGCGTCACACGTTGGGCAAGATCCACACCCTTTCATTTGGTCTGGATACAAATCTAGTTGTCAGTGCGCCAGGTTTTTTTTTGAGGGAGGCTAGCTGATGGTGGGTTTTAAGTGGGTGATCCTCTCCTTTCCAGAGTACACCCACCACCCACCCACATCATAACCCCCCCACCACTCGATGGATCGCGTCTCTCTCTCTTCTCTCCCTCTCCCTCTCCCTCTCTCTCTCTCTCTCTCAATTATTTCAGTATACTTTTTATCACCTTTCCATTCCATCACCTCTACTTCTTCACTTCCCTCTCCCGTGGCGAAGTGCAGTTTGCACCTGTGAATGCTGTCAACAACTTGTCGGCTGCTACACAGCCGTCCTACTATCGTAGCTTGTCCAGCGACAACTGTTCTTGTGTGAGTGTTGATTGCCTCCTGTGTAGAAACGTGCCAAGAATTCTGGTCGGAGGAAGACACTTCCTGCCTTACATTTCAACCTGTAGTACTACTGACTCGATGGTCAATACGGTCCAGTGCATGAAAATGGGGCCCCCATGCTATGTGTATGCCACTGAGGGCGTGTTAAAGTTACCAGAAGACGATGACTCTTCCCCATACCATCCCCTTCAACTCCCCACCACCCCTGGGGTGGCATTGACTACCGCTTTACACCCTGCCATTACGCTACTAATAAAACCAATTCAACAGATTGCACTGTGCCATGAATCCTGACAGACAGCAACACCCTAGCTCACACACACACACTCTACACGACACACACACAACACACACTACACACACCTACACCACACACACACAACACAACACACACAACACACCACACACACAAACACACACACACACACACACACACTACACACACACACACACACACACAGTACTGCTCAGTACTACAACATTTCAAAACATCCCATACGGAGCACAAACGGCACACAGCACAATGTATCTCAAACACCATTAAAATGACATACAAAACAGACCAATCAAGCTAGTTTTGCCCAACACCAGCGTACCTCCTATTATAATTGTATTCTGACTAGATAAGATCCATGTTATATTTACCCATTTACAGAGTCCATTTTATGTTCACCGGGCATGATGAGTGATCCAATAACAAGGACCGCTTATTGCATCACACCCGGCCGCCCCTGACGTAAACACAAACGTACACTGTATAACAACTAAGGTCACAGTGTGATGGGAAATTCCCCGGAATCGGAGTTAAATAATAAACTGACCAAACTGGGTTGAATCAAAATCCAAATGTATAAACAATCAGTCATACATTTGCGGTAATATCGATACAATAACATTTACAACAATCATACAAACACAACAATTACAACATGTAAATCCATCATGTGTTTTCCTTTCATCATGCAACTTCTGTTTCCTTGCACTCTGAATCGAGCACTCTTTACTGTTTCCTAGCGTTATCTTGACGTTTACCTCAGTCAGAATCGGGCACGCTGAATGGCCCAGAGCATCCTGATTCTGTGTTTGTAGAGAGTTCAAGGGTGTTGTGTCATCACCACGACGTTAATTGCTGTGATGGTGAATGCTGTGTGTGATGGTGTGGTGTGGCAATGCGTACGTGTACTTTGGTCTATTCATTGTGAGAATCGTCTGGAGTTGTGTTAGGCCCATTGCGTGTGGGTGCTTTGCTTGTTTGTGTGCGAGTGCTCATGCTGTTCGTGCATCAATTGCGATCCAGCGGGTGTCGTGTGTGGAATGGTGGCGGGACTCTCAACACCCAGTGAGTTAACAAAAGGATTTTTCTAAATGTCTTTAAGCACAGAGTTAGAAGGCCGCAGCACTCACTCACCAGCCCCCCCCCACACCCCTCCTCCATCTAGCTATACCGACCACACAACAGCAGCCGCAGTAGAAATCAAAATGACACTAAAAGGTCCCATGACATCCACCAGGCTGTGGTAATTTGATTAGCCTTTATAAAGCCGTTTTGGAGAGAAATCTGCCCCTTATGACATCGACGGTGGCTCTTTCAACTTAGATGTGTTGCCAGATAGATCAGTCATCATCCTACCCAGTGACGACGCCCACCTGCTTGAGTCATAACAGGGGCAGATTTCCAAAAACGGCTTGTAAAGGAGCTTAATCACACCACACCTGAGGGGCCACTGTCATGGAACCTTTAAGTAAAAACAAAAACAGCCACCCATAAACGCCTTCATGCCACACTGGCTCACCATCAGTCAAAGGACTGGGAAGGCTTGGCTGACGGATGGGGCAGGTTTTCAGGGCCATCAGTTAGTGTAGTGTAGTGTCACATTGCTTAGATTGCATACGTTATCTGATTGGATGACGATCATCACTGTCCGAAGAAGTGAACATTTTTCCACTTTTGATGACGGAAGCCTTCAGCCACAGATCCACAAGCATTTCGTGTCCGCTCCCCATTCAAAGTCAATTGGGAATCAGTCAAACGGTCCATGGAGGCACGTCGGCGATGACTGCAAGCCATCCTTAAGTGATATAGAAAATCTCAACTCACGATAGCAGGCTTAGGGGTGGGCCAAGCATGGTCTTAGATTCTATATCGTCACGATCGACGATAGCATGGATTCCATCGTCGATTCGTTTTCACAGTTGCCGACTGAAAAGATTTTTTATTGGTGTGTTGTGATGTGGTTGTGAGTGGCTATTTTATACAGCTAAAAAGGGCCCCGGCAAATTGTAATAAGTTAAAACCGGCCCACAGCGTTGGAAACGCACTCTGTAACGTTGGCCTGTTGAATTCACTGACTGCCAAAGATGAAAAACGTAAAGAGAAGGCGGGAGTGGCTACGAAACCTTACCGTTCCTGCTCGCACCGTGAAATTCGCACATCACAGTTCCGCTGCATGTCTACTTTTCCGAAAGAACTGACAGTACGAACACACCTGTGGTGTGTAGTGTGTCTAGCCGCCATTAAACATGGACACTCCTGCCATGTACGTAGCAACCTTTCGGTTGGCAAAGACAAATTGCTCTACCTCCTGCAGCTAAGCCAACCTTGCATTTACCCCAAAGTGGTTAAGCGTACGTCTGTATCTCTCTCGCATGAACCGTAATTTGGGTCCATGGACTTATATGACTCATATGTAGGAATTACATAAACTATATTATACATATCCTGCTTATTACATGGCCCCTTGCCAAACTACGACAACACCATATTCTTCACAAACGGCTGCCCGTGTCTTTTTACAATTAGCTATTCGTAGTGTGAATTTTGATCTACAGAGAAATAGTCCGCACCCAAAGACGTGAAAACTCGCTTAGCATTCCCCGGACACGCTCGCGGAATGATATGTACCGGAAACTACTTCGCAGAGCGATAAGAAAGAAAGTGAAATCATGGCCAAAATATCAGTTAAAAGTTAAAAAGTAGCCGCACTCCACCCAAACCCAATCGGAATAAGTGTTATACATGTTGATATAGCGTGAACTACACCAACCTAATTCTATATCCGCACGGAAAATTCTTTCCGATCAGAGAATGTACTCCGTCTGAGAGTGGATATTATGGACTTTTTTTTATATTCCGACTTTGAGGCTGCTCCTTACTAACTGATCGCGAAGTGTCAACTGTTGGCTATTTGGCGGAGCTATTGAACGTGTGTGAGCCTGCCTCTGAACGTCCCACGCTCTGGCGTACAACGGAAAAATCATCTAGAAGCAAACTAAACCTAATCCGGTAAGAAACTAAAACGTTCGAATTCTACAAAAAGATTAAAAAGCTACGAAATTGCGTTAAGATATATTTATTAAAGAATACAATGTAGTGGTCGATTTTATCAACGTTTTAACCAAAGGTTAAACAAGTTGACGCATGAATTGTCAGAGGTCTGACGACAAAAACGGTGTCTTCAATGAAAACATAATTGAGAGCAGTAGGGAAAGAGTCGTGGACATCCGCAGCCGTTACATGAAACGGTGACATATTGTACGACCCCTTGATAATAAGTTAACAGATAAAAATAGAAAATAAAACTGCAATTTTAAATGGAATAATCAGCTTAAAGAAAGTGAACGACGGACGGAGTTATGTTGCAGAAACGATATTTTTGTGTAGGCTTTACTTAACTTTGAAAATACGGCGTCAAGTATGTCTGCTTAGCGAACAAATATCTAGAAGCTAAATCCCCTCCCACCCTCCCTCTGCTCGTTCTGCTCCGTCCGTCATTCCGGAGTTCAGTCGTGAACAAACAGAAACGCATTTTAAATGTTGGCGTGGGGGCATACTGTTTGGGAAAAGAATATTCGTACCGCACACACAAGTCAAGGAGATGACTCAGTCCCAGGCCTGGCCCAATGCCAAGGGCTCATTTATCCCCCACGATGCGCTTGCGAAGCTCTGAAATTACATCAACTAAATCTTGTGGGGACGCTGGACAAGCTGGTATGAGACAGGTCGGCTATGACCTGGTCTGATGTGTCCTCGCCCACGGCTGTATGTTGCTGACCAAGGATACTACACTAGTTGCTCGCACACACATACTCACACAAACACACACAGCAACACACACACACACAACACACACACACACACACAAAACACCACACACACACACACAACACACGGCACGTATGCAGCCAAAACAAACAGCAAGAATCTTCAAAAACCCCAACATATACTCCAACTTTTGAGTCCACTTTTCCTTTATGTAAATTGTATATCAGTTTTGGTCCACAAGCTAGATAGCCATCCATCCGATATGTAAGCATCGCATCTCTGGGCTCTCAATGGGGGGAGCGACACGAGGCGTCTCTCATCTCTCTCACCCTACATACAGCTATAATTATTCTTTTTGGGGTTGAATATTTTTATTTGATGAAGAGACGGAGTATGAGCAATGTCACAGTTGCAGACATTAGAGATTGATGAATTCTCTCGCCCTTGCTGCGTAACAGCTGGGGCCTGTACCTACGAACCTCGATTCGAGGGTTAGCGAGGTATGTTGAGCTCCAAAGCTGGGGTTAGCTGGACCACGAAAGTCGTATTCTCAATTTAGCAGTCGCTGTATCACCATGGTTGACTTAGCTCACAATCACAAAACCTGTCGGGAGAAAGGTTTTCAGCTTATTCTTCCTTGGAGTTCGGCTACTTAATCGGTGTGCCCAGCTTAGCCCCTACTCCGACAATGGCGTCACCATTTGTGGGTGTTCCCGTGGACCTCGGCGCACTTACCGTACAGGCGTCTCTCCGCAAACAGGGATTTTCGGGACAGAGCTGCTTCATTGGCATTGTCTGACGATATTCTTTATGAGAAATACAGATTCTCATCAGAGGGTATTCGTTATTTGATCGTCCTTGTTGGACCGTATGTAGGCAATGCAATGCTACACAAAGAAGCCATGCACTTACTGTTGCGCAGTGTGTCTGTGTTTCAAGTTCAAAGGTGGCCCCACATTCAACGTATTAACCTTGGATAGTCAAGTGCCATGCTGTCCATTATCCCCTACATAACCGCTATGTCGGTGACACAATTAGGCCTAGGCATTTTTTATTCTACAAATTCATTTTATAGCTGTGAAAATTGTTGAAAAATCACCTCCATAGTCGCCCTGGAGTCACAGGCCGACAGAGTCTCCTGAAAGAATCAGGAAACCTAGACATTCTTTCCAAAAATTAAACATTTAAAAGAATACGTGACACTTTGCTTTGATAGTTAAATACCTCTGATTGGAGATTGATTGTCGGCGGCTCCTCCAAAATAATGTTTTTACCTTCAACTAAAAATGACAATTAATTTACACTCAATCATTTCACATTTGATTAGCAAGACAATAATTGATGTCCATTGCCAATACATGAATGCATACTCATTACAAATGCATTGGGTGTCGAGGCAGTGGGGTCAGAGGACATCCCCCCTTCCACTCCTACCATCATTGGCCAGCCTTCGTTTATAGGCAAGAGCCAGCTCCTCCGAAGTGGTGAAGGGCGTTGGAGCGGTCCCCCTCCCAGTCTGGGTATAGGACTAATATTTTACGCATGCATAAATGCCTATCTTGGCTCATGATAGAACAAAGACTGCTAGCTAGTCTCACTTTATTTTTCAGGGAGCATTTTTGTTAGCAACAAACCTAATTGTTTGTACAAATTAATTCATTGCACCATTAATAGATATAACTACTAAAGTTATGTACAGAGCGATGTCAATATGGAACGCTTTACCTCACACAATCATAGATATTAAGGTTAGAATACACTTTAAAAAAACAGCTCAAAACCCATTTTAATAATTCACAATAGTTTATTTAGACTTGTCAATATAGGTGTGCAGATTATGTGATGTTAGTGGGGCGTTGCTATTGAAACATCATACTTGCTACTTCACAATTTTACCAATGTATGTCATTCTTTTCCCTCTCTATGATGTAATAATTGTACGTGTTTTTGTTTTGTTTTTTCTGTTCTCTTTTATTCTTTATCCTGTTTTCGTGTATTGTTGATTTATTGTATGTTTGTCTTGTTAAATGTGGACCCCAGGAAGAGTCGGTGTTGCCAAGTGCAATTGCTAATGGGGATCCTAATAAACTACACTAAACCGTGAACATATTGAGTTTATTTTTCAGAAAATGAATCCCACTGACGGAAACATTTCTTGTACATAAAACAGGCTCTCCGGAGCTTATTTCAGAGCCAATTTCTTTCCTTTTCTTTTTTTAGTGCTCTGTCTTTTTGGCGGTCTAACCGGTGCAGAACACAATGTGTTTTAAAGACAACAAGGGATATACACTTAGATTGTTAACCCTGCGGCTCGCCAAGACCCTCACATTGTTTCAAGTATAGAAGATTTCACTTTGCAGCTCCAAGCCTTAAAGCACTCAGGGGTCATCTCGTAAGTATGCCATCCGAGTGTTTCTCTCCCCCTCTCTTTCTGTATGATGCATGGAGATGAAACAGCCGCATCATTCATAAAACATTGAGAATCGCCCCTTCTGTTAAGTCAGAGATACATTATATGGAGGGATCTTTTCAGGGGAACCAAAAAAGAAGGATAAAGAAAGTTATGCCTCATTCGTCTGGCCTCGTGGAAGATCTCCTTTGTCTGTTTCCTGGGATATAGGAAGATTTTTTTTTCTTTCAGCTTCTGTCAGGCACACTGATCTCAGACCCCTTGCGAGTTAATAAATCTGTTTTTGCTTTAGATAAATTTAAATTCATAAACTGATTCTTTGGTCAAATATGAATAGGCCCAGGGACGGCTGGTATCAATGGGCTAGTGGGGCTAAGCCCTCCCTATCTTTTACAATAAACATGAGAACATTATTAAATTAAAGAAAATATTAAAATATACAAATTACTTAAACTTAGAATTGGTTGATTTTGGTGCAACGGAGAAGCAACCGCACAATTAATCACAAAAACGCAGGGGATACATATACATTATCACATTCTCTCTCGTGTATAACAATTATTATTGATGTATTGGCACTTTTAATCTTGCTGAATTCTAAGGCAAATATTCTACAAGGCTTAATAAATTAAGTAAAAACTTAGTTCCCGGCTCCATTTGTCTTTGTATGGAAATGTTCTCTTTTGTCTGGCTACTATTTTGTCAGAATGCACCACAACAGAATGTTTAGTTTGTAGGTGTGAAAATCACAAAAAAATCTCTGGGGGAAGGATGCCCCCAGACCCCCCTACAGAGGGTTTGTTTTACAAACTTTTAGCCCCCTCTAAAATAAAATTCACCAGCTGCCACTGAATAGGTCTCTCCGTTCTAATATGCATGGTAATAACTTCCTGCTGCAGCCTGTATGGGGGAGCTGCTGCAGCAGAGGGGAATGAAGCCCATTGCAATAGTTTCTATGGCGCTCATGGCGATTAAAGATACATCCATGTTTTAAGCTAGCTCAAATAGCATACCCTATATATAAATATATAAACACAAACATGTTTTACCTTCTAGTCAAACAGACCCTAAAACAAATAGAGAAGATTCATCCAAAAAAAATATTTTTAAAAGTCTGTGAAGGGTGTCCCATTATGACATATTAAACAGGTAACAAAGCCTTAAATCTATCCATTAAATATACCTTTTACATCTGGCCAGACCCTGAGTGCATGACATATATATATATATATATATATATATATATATATATATATATATAATATATATAGTTATATATATATATATACTATATATACATATACAATATATATACGTATATACTATACATACATAGTATACATATATAATACTATATACTATATACATATACACATATACATATATATATATATATATACTTAATATACATATATGAATATATATATATATATATAATATATATATATACATATATATATATATATATATATATATATATATATATATATATATATATATATACATATATATATATACATATATACATATACATATATGCATATACATATACATATACACATATATATATATATATATATATATATATATATATATACTATATATTAATATATATATTAAAGATCCACACCTAAGGCGGGCTCTCAGCCAGGCCTGGGTGTGTGTTCCAGCACTAGGGCTCGGTCCAGTTGGGGGAATGTGACCCACTTTGAGGAAATGATGAAGGAAAATAGAATGTGTGATTACCCCCCCGACTCCGCTCTCTGCCTCTCACGATATCTCTTTCTATCCCCTAAGTCCTCCTCTGCTAATTGTGGCTCCAAACGCGAGGGGCCAAACAAAGAAGGGGACCGCCGTTATGAACACGTGCCCTGTTTCAACCAGACAGGGGCCGGCCACCATGTGTTTGTACTCTATTCCTGTGTACTAATACTTTAAGAAGCAGTCAGAATGTGAAGATCCTGCGGTTTGAATTGGACGCAAACATGCAGGCGCAGGTTTATGCCTATATATCTAGGGCTGTGTTAAATGGGAAAAAAAGACTCAGTGGAACAGAAGAAAGAAAAACACACTTAATTTCCCCACGCACGCTACTGCGAAAAAATATTAGACCCTGCCAAATGTGTCACAGGCATCATCCTAGTCCTTCGCCTTTCCTGCCTCCGTCTGAAGTGTTAGTTGCTAATTTATGTTTGGATATATATCGCCTTTTTTTTCAGTCGCGCTTCAGATTTTCGTTTCCACGCTTTGCTGGAAAATAAATTCCCTTTGAGGGACAACAAAACAGTCCTCAGAGGAAACCCAAGCCAGGCTCTCTCTACCACACGGTGAACAGAAACCTTTGTCCTTGTGGCCACCTCCATCCGTCTCTCTCCTCCGTGAACGCTCCGTCTGAGCGCCAATACCTCCTCATCCACAACACCAACGCAACAAGCGCACCAGGTGTTCCCATCAGCCGCCACGGGGGTAGCAACCGATAAGATACAGGTAGAAAACTGCATCCATTATTTTTGTTGCCATAAAAAGGCTATGTTTGAATCCCTGCAAAACGAGTTGAATTGTAGCTTGAATGACAAACTTCAGCTCTGATTGTGCTCTTACAGAGAATACAGTGAAGTGCTACAACTATCACTCTTTATCCACTGTATTCTATTCATTATATAAGCTCAACAGGATCTCATGCTCTAGATAATTCTAATAACATGGGCTTCACATGTATGAATTGCACACGCGCGCAGGTGTGGTAGAACACACACACACGCACACAACCACGGTGAGACACTGCCCAGGTAAGATGTTATGTTTTTCAACATAACGGCCTCGGCCATCAACAACAAGCGCAGCGGAGGTAAGAACACACATGCACAGCACACACGGCAGTGACACTCACCAGGGTCAGACCCGGGGCTATGAAGGCGAAAACGGAAATTATTTTTCCAATCGTTCCCATATTTAACGTTTTCCTTCTTGCGTTTGCCGTTCCGCCACCAACATATCGTTCCTGAACCGGTTCGGAACCTAAATAACGTTCGTCATTCTTAACGTTCGCGGCAGTGTTTATTGGGCCTAGTCTATTTGTGTGGTCGATTATAGGGTGGACCAGATGTCCCGCTTTGTGCGGGACAGTCCCCGCATTTCTATTTACTTTGTACACGGTCTCGCAAATTGAGACGTTGTCCGTATTGTTATTGACAGTCGGACCACGATTTTTGAAATGCGGTGTTTTATAATCTGGCATTCATCAATATAGCTGTGTGTTCAGACAGCAGTGAGGGCTGTTCATCAGGGAGCGGGCGGGCTGTGTGTTGATCATCATGGTCATGACATTCCTAGGCAATCGCCTTTGTCTAAAAATGTTTCCAAATAGAGACGGACAAGGTGGGGAATGGGGGCATTTATCTGTTATTGTGGACTCTTCTTCCCCCACTGAAGGTCGCAGCCCCCCCCCCTCGCCTAGAGCCGTGAATTCTCACGTAGAACTGGGCCTGCCCACATCTGGTGAATTGGATCTTGGTCACCCTAGGGTAAATACCTAACAATAGACCTAGTTACTTGGTATTTGCCCTTAAATGTACAACAGTCTAAATGCCCAGAATCATTTAAATCACAGGCAGCATCCAAAAAGGAATTGCGATATCCATCTCAACATACCAGGCAGACTGCTGCTGGACTGTAGCCTGTATTCTATGATAAAATATCATTTTTGTATCAACATCATTTCTGGGATGAGTGGGCCTAGAAACTCCTTACCCGGTTTGTAAAGTCTGTATCCATATTCCATGCCATGAGAGATTCTTCAGATATAGAGGCTCGCTTAATCATTTTCTAACCCCACAATTAAGCGGAATATGTTGTTATTTTCTATGTTGCTGACAAATACCCAAGTCTCTCTCCAACAACTTCCAATTTAACCTCTACAGTTCCATTGTGCAAACATTTGAACATTCTGACTTTGAACGACATACGGCCTGGGCAGGCACAATATCATTATCTTCACAGGCCTACATTACAAACATATTTTCCAAATCAATTTCACTGTGCGAGTAAGGCCTAGTCTACATTACAACAGCAAGACAAAA
>OLKM01007577.1:0-11399 GCA_900291075.1 Melanogrammus aeglefinus | reverse complement strand
ATTGAATAAAGGTGAACGGTCCGCTTCGGTTATATTCTGTCAGTTAGAATGGTGAAATGTACTCATGACAGGCCTTTGCCTTACTTGTACGGCTACGTCTACGGCTACTCAGTGTACAGCGAGTATCAGTTAGTATGGAAAACATATAGTATAGTTAGGTAGGTAATGATACAGTGGTATGACATGGCGCTATGATATGGTACTTGGGATGAATGGTATTTAGGGGCTATGTATATGTATGGAGGAGAGGGTAATGTGGGAGGAGATAATGTTGTTTGACAGGGCGAATGCAAAGAAGTTAGTAACGGGGTGCAGCAGCTGGGGCTACCACATGGCGTTTCATGATACAAATAAATTAGTGCGGTGCCGATTGTATTTGTTCCAGATACAATGGATTAATTTTTGCGATGATTTAGAAATTATGGCAGAGCATTGGAGGAAGTAGTCTGCAAACAAGAAAGGGTCTTCAACAGTGAGTATGGTACTCGAGTTTGACTCTGTTTGCGTGCTACGTGAGTAGAAGCCTATGAGCGTTTACTGTTCGTTCCTCTGCTGGGCCAAGGGCGCGGTTTCTGCACTCTGTTTCTCTGCGCTAGAGAGCGAGCGCCCGGGTCCGAGTGTGGAGTGACAAGGTCTCTCCGTGTCTCCAGCCAGACTATTAAGGCCAGCGGAAGAATTATGAAAATTGTGGCACAGCAGTCGTGGCTTTCGGGCGAGTTGGGTCGGACGGGCGAACAAATCTCGCCATCTTCAGCAAAAGTCCCTCTTTTCAACGTAATCAGGCCCTCTGATTAGAAGTGGGTCGCTACAGATTGCTCTGCCCTGGTCGCCTTGGGGGCTGAGGGCGTTTCACGCAAGGTTAACCGATTGATTAGGAGCAGTTAGCTTCATGTGGACGGGGAATAACATGGGGAGAGATGAAGCTATTTTACCACTCTATTTGACCCGATGAATACTCGTTTTGCAACAGCCCAGTTCAACAGACAAAATGGGAATTCTTTCTTTCCAAGAGTTTTGGCGCATGGGTTTATCCGAGGAGCACGGCGAAGCCATTCGGTGATGACGTCCCTGAGCGCCGTTGGCTGTTTGTTAAAGGACATGGGCCGCGCTTGCCTGAGTGGCTCAAGTCGTTGTCAACTTGCATTTTCAGTGAGAGAAGCTACTTTGACATCATGTTCAGGCTTGGTAGGAGTGGAAGAAATGTACAGGTGAGTTTTGTGCAAGAAAAGAGAAAAAAAGGCAACCCAAAAGGAAATGGGTGCAGCAGTTTGCGTCATGTGCTTCGAATTCGCACTTTAAAGGCTTGCGTAAAAGCCGGGCAGCCATTCAGGCAGGTAGGGCTGATTTCTTAGTCTAGATAGTGCGTATGGTGGGGTATCCGCGGGTGCAGTGGTGCCGACCATACCGACGCACTCCGACAATTGACGTCTAATTGTTCGTTAATGGCGGCACTTCCATGTGGATGGAGATAAGACGTCCCACCCACTCCGCACAATTTGTTTGGTTGTTCGCATGGTCGGAAATGGCGGGACTTCCTTTTTTGGAAACCTCGTTCCGCCATTCCGACATAAGGTCATTAAAATGTGTAGGTTAATTAGATGGATCACCTCCTGCCTCGCTGCCCATCTTCTCTCCTCTAAACAGCACCTTTGACTCTGGGTCAAACGCCCTTGTCACATCCATCTCGATTATAAAATGTCATTATTATTATTATTAATTTGATTAATATTGGCGCTGTGCTACTTTCAGTTCATGCAGCTGTGGTGGTCGAGAGAGCTAGAGAGTTAATGGAGAGAGGGACCGCTTCGCCGGTGTGAAATCAGATCAGTGATGTTGTGTTTTTTATTGTTATCAGCAGTGGGTTACAGTGTACGTTCAACAGAATCAGTGGTTCTCTGGAGGGGGTCCTGGACCCCTGCATATTTTTTGAATGTTCTCCCTGTAGCCTGGGCCGGGTCTGGCTCCAAGTTTAATTATAGACAATTGATCTGCAGACGCGAGCAGTGGCATGGCGTAAAAGAGACATGATTTTGACTACTTCGTGCGTGGTGTTGCTATGATTTTGTTATAAAGGTACCTGCTTCGTTTCCTTTTGGATTTTTTGTGCGTATTATGGAAGCCGTCCTGGTCCATATTTGTAAACCTTGTGGTTGCGTAATGCGTTAAAATGTGCATTAGTGGGGACCGAGGGTTTTTAACACGCGTCAAGCGCGAACCGCACGCACGCAGCCGCACGCACCACGACACAGCACACACACACACACACACACACACACACACACACACACACACACACACAGCGACCGACACACACACACACAGACACACACACCACACACAGCACACGTACCGGCACGGAGAGTGACAGTGCGCTCGCGCACCCACACACACACTCACTCATTGCCCACTCGGACTTAATTGGACAGCCGGGAGGGGGGGGGAGGGCTTTCGGGTTTCTGTTTGATCTGTAATGTATTGGTTTATTACTATGCCGCCTGTTGATGGGCGTTGTTATGAGTTCAGTGAAATTACAGAGACCTCAGGCTGTTTCCCAATGGCGGGTTTCTGAAAATGTTATACTACATACTACATACTGCGTAGCCTGACACAGTATATACTGTGCACTACATACTACTCCCCGCCATAGTATGCAGTATAGTATGCAAGTATGGAGCAAGTATCATGCAGTGCTGCACTACACAGTCACATGACCAACACTAATTGGTGGACGAAATTTGACGTGTCCAGAACTGGCGTGGTTTTTTCGAAGCCGGCTCTCCCTAAATTTACGCATATATATATATTTTTTCATAGGCCCGATTATATTTTTTTTTACCATTTTGAACATTTTATTATTTTTACCATTTAACATGTCGCACTTTTCCATTGTTAAGTCTATAACAATTGGAGGGCAAGGAGGCGCAGGAGAGAGGGCACAGCTGAATAAAACGGCAAGTTGTGGTTAAATTACAGCAGCAGGTGGTGCGCCTACATGTAGAGGTAAGCAGCGGGATATATCACGTGTAAGTGTAGAGTATAATAGATTAGAGATAAGTAGTGGGTGGCTTTATTGGCTTTAACGTGTGTTAGCTAGGAAAGTTTGATGGACAGAAGGAACCAGTGTTTGATATATCATTCTGCCTTAAAGCAGTAAGACAGGAGTTTAATAAAACCTCGAGTGAGGACAACACAAATAACAACATTTTAATCACAATATAGTTAAACTATTTGTGACATGCATCATTTAAATGAAAAGTGGATTTAAATAACAGAGTTTTCCCTTCATTCAGGTTCACCTAGGGTCAGTATGTCAGCTGAATGACAACAAAACCCCAGCTTGTTTTCCCTTTTTTGGTGGTGACGGCGGACCTAAAGAAAGACTTCCGTCTTTTCTAAGGGAGTCGTGAATGCCCTTGTTGGAGGCCCTGGTGGATGAGCACATCCATGGCTGGGGGAGAGGAACTGGGAGGTGGCAGTTTTTTTCATACTGGCTGGCCAGTGGCCACCTCCTACAGAGGTGGTCTCTGAGGCCTTTTGATGTGCCTCTTTTCCACCGGCTCCACATGATTGTCCCATTGCGGTTGCAAGGGAATACTGCAGATCTACAACAAGGCTGTATGTTTCCGCGTCTGAGGCTGAGCTGGCTGAGGTCATCGGAGCGTGGGTTCGCGCAGGCGCTGGCTGGTTCATCCTGCCTTGAAACCGTGTGGCTGGGAAGCATTGACTGGCACCACATTAGAATAAAGCCTCCTGGGGAATACAAGGAGGATTATTATATAGAAAGTTGTTCCATTCAATTCAGCTGCAGGCCTTTTGTGACCATTAAAGGGCGCTTCCCAATGCTTTTGTTGGCCTTTCCTGGCTCGGTCCATGATGCCCGGGTGCTCAGGTGGAGCTCTGTGTATATGTGCAGCAGCTGTACCCACCACCTGGGTTGGTTGCATCATAGGCGATGGAGGCTATCCTTGCCTTGCTACCCCCATCTGCCTGATGACCCCATTCGGGAGCCAGTACAGGGCCCCGTACAGGCCAGGTACAACAAGCACCTGTCAAAGGCAAGGTGTGTTGTGGAGAGGGCCTTCGGGATGATGAAGACCCAGGTGGGAGATCCCATCTTTGTCTGAAGGCCCTTGAGGTAAAGAAAACATAATACATACCAAGTGTGTGTGTCAATGTGCAAATGCTTATGAAATTTAAATGAGCATAAAATGACAATATGAGAAAATGGCTTGTATTTTCACTGTTATTCAGTAGCTTTCTTGGCATGCAATATCTGTCTGTTACAGATTAGTTTTCTATTTTTGTCTTATGTTGAAATAAGAATACTCAAAATGAATTTAAATTGCATATTTTAATACATCTAATATTTAAAATACTGCCCATCTCTGCACATAGGTAAAGTCAACCTTTGCCCCAGTGGTGGTGTTCCTGCTGGTGTCTTCCCTCCACAACTTTGTGCTCTATCAAAATGGAGACTTTGTGGAGCCAGGAGACTTTCCACAGGTTCCTCCCCGACAACAATTGAAATGCAGCATGCTGTGGGAACCAGGGGGAACAAACATCAGCGCAGACTGGCTGCTGCTGTCTCTCTGCACCAATTGCCTGCCATAGATGCACGTGAGAGATCATGTGTACTGACCCTGTACTGCACCCTGGAGACTCATTTGTAAATAGTTAAATAATATACCTGTATATAGTTCTTTGCTTTTTCCTAGTGTTGCGTCTTTTTGTTCTGTGTATGCCCCATGTTCCGTCTTTTGTGTTTTATATTAACCTTTGTCCTGTCTTTACTAACAAATTTATATTCACAACTTGTTCATAAAAATGATTTTGTTATAACTACATTATTTTCTAAATTATATGAAAGAGCAGACATGAAATGCTTATTTAAATGGTTCCTTTATTTCTTTTGTAAACAATACTTTTAGGACATCGAGCAGCTTGTCCTCCCTAGCCTTGCTCCTCCTCTCTCGTCTTCTTCTGCCTCTTTCATCTCCGATACCGCCTGTCCTCCCTCTCTCTTGGTTCTCCTTCTCTCTTCTTTCTTCTTTCTTTCCAGCATTTCCTTCTCTTTCCTCTCCTCACGCTGCAGCGCCGCTCTCGTCTCCTTCCGATCCTCTCTTTCAATCGCCTTCTCTTCTTCGCCTTTCTTCTCTTTCTAATCTGAATTAGCTCTCTCTTTTCTTCCTTCCTTCTCCTGGATTTCCTTTAAACATTTCCTTGCCATTCAGACTCCCTCCTCCTTTTTGCCCAGATTTGGGGTACTCGGTGCACTGAGGAGGAGAGACCACTACCACATCCTGGGGCGGATGAGTCCACTAGTACGGAGGACTTTATTGATGGCCTCCGCCTAGTGCCTCATCCATTGGCCCATACCTCACTTCCAGGATGCAGCAGTGGTCTCTCCTCCCTCAGTGCTACATCCCTGTCCTGGGTGCTTTCAACTCCTACCAAAACAACAGAAGCAAGGCAAGCAGATTTAATGACCAATAATCATAACTTATGTAGTTCTGTGGGAAAAAGTAACAGACATTTCCATGACATCCTTACCTTTATATTTTGTGTTTGAGGTTTCTCCATTTCCTTTAATTTTGGTGGCCTCCATCTTCCCTCTTAGCGCCTTGGACCTTAATAAAATTCTCTACCAAGATAAAGGGATGAAAACATTAACAGTTCTTTGACTACATGCAAAAAGATGTAATGTCTAACTAAACCAACCTTACTCGAACCCCTTCTGGCGCCGCATTCCTCCTGCCCGTGAACATGCCTCATTTGTAGATCTTCCAACTGATGAGAGACTGCGGTGTCTACATCAGTCCCTACAACAAGACACACTACTCTTTTAGTCTCCGTTGCTATTGGTATTGCCGCAACAGAAATTTAAATCGATAGCGATATCTGACCAAAACCCGGCTGCTGTTAGCTGTGACAGCTTCATTCATTAAAGCTGATGTATCGTAATATATTTGCCATTCTGCCGCATTCGCTATCGGTTGAGCCATTTGTTCAGTTAACAATGAAACACCACACGATTACAAATACATACGAAAGCTATCACATCAAAATAAACAACTAAATACTTACATTTATATTCATCGCTCGCATCTTTTCCGCCGCCCATTATTCGAAATGTTTTAACGGTTTTTTTTTTCCACGGTGCGCCGCGTTTGCATTATGGGATACAGATATCCGACGTAGTGAGCTCTGGATTGTATACTAGGAATTTTTGCCCGATTAGTACATTCATCCGGGTAACTGTCACCATACTGCAAAAAAAACATTTTTCGGGTACTGCATACTACTTACTAACTTTTACGTCACGATCAAGTATACGAGCAGTATGTAGTATGCCATTTCAGAAACGGCCAATGTGAAGGCTGCAGCCTTGCTAGGACGCTTCCTTGCTAGTCGCGTCCTATGGAGAGTGCTCGCTCGAGTGCTTCCTTGTTCGGACTTTGGAACGACTTGCTAGTGTGGATGCGCTTCTGCTTCCGCTTTTTTTAATACTGCGTTTCCCGCTTGTAAACACATGTGCCACTTCTGAATACAACAATGGAAGCAATGATGTGATGTGTGTATATATAATATATATATATATATATATATATATATATATATATATATATATATATATATATATATATATATATATATATATACACACACACGTACGGTATCATTTAAGTTGCAAAAACGTTGAAAAGAGTCTTTAAGCTTCATTATTTTGCATTAACCAGGATGAATCTATAAAAAGCAATACGGCACAAAAATATTTCTGAAAACTAATATAACTTCACTTACATTTTAACGTGTACTGCTCTGCCATTTTCAAGATCCCGCGCAGTGAACGCACAGGATTGTGGGTAGTTTGGGCTCATCTAGGATGCATCGATGCATCCTTGAAAAATCTCGAGAATTCTCAAAAAAAGAAGGACGGCAAAAAATGGCGTCAATTTCGGAGTGTCCTCAACATTGGAACAGTGCTTGTCGGCGTTTCTATGACGTAGCGTCCTTAAAAGGACGCTCGTTGAGCATGGCTTCCTTGACATTGGGAAACAGCCTCAGACTAAGTTAGCGACTTTTGATTATTGCTTCCCTGGACGCACCAGTAGTAGCGCGAGGCCTAAGGTCCGCCTGCAGCAGGACTGCGTTGTGCCAGTTCCCTCTTATATCCCTTATTGTAAGGGAAATGTTACAAACTGACATCGGAGTGTGTGATTGTAAATGGCGAGACTTTGTGTTTGTGTTTATTTATTAAGCTTCCACTGACTGTATCGCATCCTCCGTACACATGTCTTAGAACATAAAAAAAAAAGAAAAAGAAAAAGCCTTGTCGGAATGGCGGGACGAAACTGTCGGAATGGCAGGACGTTTGCATGTCGGAATGGTGGTATGTCTGAATGGTGACATGTCTGAATAGTAGAATGTCGGAATGGCGATATGTCGGAGTGGCAGCATGTCGGAGTGGCAGCATGTAACCCAGATGAGCACCCTATTGCATCCTTGAGGCATTTTCATAAACAACCAATATGGCTGCCGCTTATGTGTCACACATTTCATTGCTCTGATGGGTTGCAGGTCTCTAGGCATTTTTCCCTCGGAAATCGATACAGAAAAAAATTATGGAATTTAAGGAAATTAACTGAGAAATACCAGACTATTTCGTCTGGTAATGTCAGGCTACCGTATATTCACATAGAGATCAACCTCTGCGGGGTCAAAATAACTCATCATCCAAAATGCTTGGGCGCAAATCGCGTTCACAGCTGAAAAAGTAGTTAACTATTATGAAGAATCATTATGCTAACGCAGATCAGCGCAGACTTAGGATGTCACCACTCTCCCAGTCAAGGTTGCACAGCAACGACAATGTTTCATAGTTTGTCTTCACCAAAATGGATTTCAGTGGCACCAGAGCCCACCTACGGAGGTGGCTCCAACGCTGCTCATTCATGTGTGAAATCATCATGTTTTGACACAATATCTCAATAACAGCCAGAAAACTAGTTATCACGTTCAAACCAAAAAGTTAAGTTGTGGAGAAAAGAGGCTAAATTAATAGTTTTATAGACCACTGAAATCCCCAGTGAAATTACCATCAAGTTAGGTTGTGACTGGTTGTGAGCAAGGACACCTCAACTCCCTCCTCCCTAAAGCTGGTTTCACACCACCACGCGGCAACTCGCCACCTCCATTCATTTCAATGAGGGAAGGGCGGCAGGGGGGAGGCGGTTACAAAAGCGGCTGTTGACCAGGAAGCGGTTGCCGCCTACGTGAACATGCACTGATTTTGCCCTATCGCTCAGCTTTTCCCGTGTTGAAACTTTCAGAGGCAGCCACCCGGCAGCAGCAGCAACAGCAGCCGCTTTTGAAAACGCCTGACCCTTCACACCACCGCGCTGAACCCTCTGGCAGCAAGGCGGTTATCAGGGCGTTTGCCGCACGGCGGTGTGCAAGCACCTTGACAAGTATGACGTATGAAGTCTGCCCAGATTGGAACTAGCTCCCGGTTAGCATTAACAATCATTTGCTACCTTAAAGGCACCGACAATCCAAAACCCCAGTTGAAACTAGAGGGGAAAAGTGTGTAGTTCAAAACGTGACGCAGCTTTTACTTCTTCGCCACCTACAGAGTTTGTTACGTACGATCATTCAAAAACGCCATGTTATTTCCCATAGATATTTGACCGAGGGAACTGGGAGCCTCAGTGGCGGGACTTATTCTTCAGAGGTCTATTGTTGAAACACACTTTTTCAAATCCCACTAGAAGGATCATCCACTCATGCAAATGAGTTTCACTTTGTATAATGAAGTAGGAACAGAAGCAAGTAGTAACTGTGCTCGTGTCATTTTCTGGTTTCTGGATCCGATTAGCTGCTATACCTAACTGCTGTATTTCTTGCTTTTAATTTTTTGTTTGTTTAATGTATTTCATTCACTATAGACAGGCACTTATATAACATGCTGTTGAGTGTCAGATTTTATGTTGGTGATAATCATATCATACTTATTTCATTTTACTTTTATTGTGGATATGTTCTCGTTATTGAATGGCGCTCACACAATGTTGACTTCTCAAGTGAGTCTCAAATGAAACCAAACTGAAACAATGCTGATTCCCAACTGATTTCATTAATCATTACTTCTGTTATAGCTTCAATCCTGTTTGTTTCAGCGCCTTGTTTAAAGGCTTTGGAAAATATGTGTTTGAAAATTTGTTTCTGATATCAGTTAGACTATGAATAATTTGTCACAGATATTCATCACTTTAAATTAGTATTAGTGAGAGACAAAATCGGAATAAAAATTCTAGCAAATTAAGTGCACTTAACATTATTTGTTTCAACCAAAAATGTTTCCAGTGGTTGGGACCTGTAAGATGTAATAATCAAACACAAACTCTACAAGCATTAGTAAAATGCAAAACGGATTCTGTAAGGCTGCATATCAACACTGTAGGCTGCAGACAGAAATAAAAATGTTTAAATCCCCTTCTGAAAGCTTTTTTGCAGTAGAATATCTCTGAAACTTAACAGGAAACAAGGCGTAGTCCACCACATGCAGGAGTTGGAGATCTTTGCCCACTCCATAGAAAATTCTGCTATTGCAAAGTCGGACTGCTGGACACTAGATTACCAAGATGAATACAAACATGCTCAGTTCAAATATGCATGGTGCATTTCTAAGAAGTATATCACTTTTTAAAGTATTGTAAATGAGTACTCTACATATCCTGGATGAAATGTTGAACATGGCTCTCCTAATGCTACAAGAATTAACATACCATTCGCAAAAATATAATGATTGTCTTCATCAAAGATGCAACATGCATGGAGTTTTCTACTGAGAGATGCTTCATATTAGAACCTGGTTGACCCTGAACTGTATTTATGGACTCTACAACACACATAAACAAACACAAACACAAACACACACACACACACACACACACACACACACACACACACACACACACTAACTAAGTCCTAACACTTGCTAAGATAACTATCTGCAGTCCTCTCCTGCTTGTAGCTCTGGTTGATCATCAAAATGAATGGGATTTCAAACCATGACCATGGGATTGTAAATGTAAAATAGTACTTTCTCAGTGCACTGTAGCTTCTATTTTGATACAACATAGACACACACGTGGAAACCATCTGCCAGTAAAGTAGATACAAAAACTATCGACTGGGATGGCAGAACAATTCTTTCAGTTTTATTATAAACCTAAGGCCCCGTTTACACAAGGACGCTTGCGGGTAAAAACAACAAAATATTTTATCGGAAGTGCCTTTCGTTTAGATGGTGACAGTGTTTTTGGGGCTTAAAAACGCAAAAATCTGAAACCACACTCCAGTATGGAAAACTTGAATATGCTCCGCCGTAGCGTTTCCGTCTACACTGCCAAGACAAAAATCTCTGCACAGATCTGCTCACATCGCGTACGTGTTTACGTCACATGCATGCGCCAGTACAGGGAAATAAAGAAACAATTTGGATTATTTCCATGCTTCGGACCGTCAAGCTGCACTGGCAGCTCTAATAAACTTACAGGAGTCTTTCCACGAAATGTACAGGATATGTACAGATAGTATTACTAAACAGAGAAGGATCTGTAACTATGTTTTGGTTTTCGAGGCGCAGAGAAGAGAAGGAAGATTCTAAGCATACGCTCAGATCTGACAGTGTTGTGTGATAGTGTATCACAGCATCACCTCGCCGACTGACATGCATACTCAATCGAATTCCACACACCTTTGCGTCACCGTATGCATGCAACGCCACTTTTGCGTCTTCTGTTCAGACCGTCATCATGTAAACGTAGCCTTAGATTAAATCTGTTGGAGTATATTAGACTCAAAACATTAATTTAATAGACAACAGGGAATGCAATGCACACATTATGTTAACATTAAACATGAATGTAGTCAAAATACAGAAGAAGATCCGATTTTTTAGGTTTAAGCGTTTTAATCCTACTACGGAGCACACATCCTATCGGCTATAATAATAATAATAAATCATTAGTTGAGATTTATATAGCGCTTTTCTGTCTGGTCGGTCCCCCTTACAGTGAAGGGGGGCGCTCCCTTACCACCACCAATGTGTTAGCGCCCACTTTTGGTGATGCACGGCAGCAAATCGTTTGTGCAGTTTGAGCAAGGACGACCGGGGATCCCTACCTCTTTCGCATAAGTGCGCTGGGATATGTGTGAGCTGATTAGTCAGGACATCAGTGTTAACGTCTCCCCAAAGACGCACCTTCAGAGATTCCAGCAAAGAGGGTCTCCATTGGTCCTTTGCGGCTTAGGCCACCATAATGGAGCCCTCACCATGGTAATGGAGCCACGTCCTACCACTACGTGAGCCACATCCTAACACTAGGAGCCTACCA
>OLKM01007576.1:0-11400 GCA_900291075.1 Melanogrammus aeglefinus | reverse complement strand
TGGCACGGTCAAAACCGTATGGTTCCTTCAGCTGTTGCGCACCTGCGGGCTGATTTACCCCACCCTACATTTATCACTTTTCATAGGCCAATTACCTTGAACAGAAATTCCGCCACCTGACTGGCACAAAATGTGTTAAACATTAAAAACAGAGGAAATGACGATTTGGCTCCTAACACACCGGCCTCCAATTGTTAATGGCGTGTACTAACAATTCAAACAAGAAAAAAACAAAATGACCACACTGTTTCTTAGTGTGATAAATGTATAACAATTCCATCTAGTGCAAACACAATTAAACTCACAGGCTGCCATCAGCAGGCAAAATTTAGTTACAGGCCTTTCCTAAATTACTAGATTTGTCTTGAGACGAACGCGCACAAACATGCTTGTCAGGAAGGTTTTTTGGCGTTTCGTACTCCTCTTTCAGTTATCGTGCCAGGAGTGTCCCCATTTCTTTGGTTTGACATCCTGTGCATTATCAGTTCTGCAGCAGTGCATTTCTGCGCAGCTCCTTTGGCCAGGACGATCTGTTTCTCAGCCTCTTTCTTTTCTCTGGTGAATGTTTCTTCCACATCTGCTGTCTCCTCACAAGTGTCAGAATCAGAACGTCTTCTAGCAGTGTGATCTGTCTCCTCTATGTCTGCTGCTTTGTTGTTGAGATGCCTGATCTTCTTAGCAACTTCTCTGATAGGCCTCTCTCTGCTTTGCGTTTCAGACTGTTTCATTTCGTCTGCTTCTTTGTCCTTTTACAGCGGCGATCTCCGCTGTCGGTCTTTCAGACGAGTCGCCTCTTTTGTAGCGGCCAGCTTCTCCTTAGGTGATCTTTCTCAGCCTCGGCCCTGCTGGTCGAGCGGCCTCTCTCTGCCACCTGCCTCTGCTTCTTGGCCTCTTCTGCCACGGACCTCAGCCGGGCTGCCTCTTCTGCCAGATTGTTTCATCTTCGCACCCTCCGTCTCGAGCAGCTGTTTGCTTTTCTCGGTGCTGGACATTCGACTCGGCAGCGCTTGTTACTTCAGCTGTGAGACTGCGTCCATTGCGCCTCGGACCTTGGCCAGCTCGTCCTCCAGTATGTTTCCTCTGGTTCTGGGGCAGAGTTCACCGTCATTCTGGGCGTGTGTGTGTGTGTGTTGTCCAGAAGGGTCCTTTGTTGCTGCGGCCGGTGTCAGAGTCTGCCTTGAGTCGAGATGCACTCCTGCTCCGCAGGACAGTTTCTGTTGGGTCGTTTGTTCCGCCAACTTCCTCTCAGAAAATCCTGTTTCACTGTGGTAGAGAGAACTCTGTCCAAGGGCACACTGCTGTTCTCTTGGCACAGTTAATGTCCCATCCCAACACAGTTCTAATTTGCGTACGGGCATTCCTCGTGGCTTGTTGATGATCCTTCGCATGTTCCAGATAATTTGGGAGCGTTGGTTCCTATCAAACAATCAACGTTGTGTTTTATGTGTGGGATGTGGAACACCTGACAGTAAGAATTTATCAGCCCTCAGTTGTTATTAATGATTTGTGGTGACTGCATTTTCCTTGGCTCAGGACTCCATCTGGGTAGACTAATAAAAGTACCATTTCCATTCCAACCCACGCCCACCTGTTCCAAATCAGTGATGGAATAAGCTGGATAACAACAGTCTCTGGCCCCATCGTGGCTCAAACAAAAAAGCTGGTTCCGTTGCCTGTAACATTCAGCCTCTGCATGAGATCTTCGGATACAGAGACGTGGGTGAGCTGCAGGGTCCAGAAATGCATTAAGTTTGGTTATGTCATTTCCCTTTGCAGACTTCACACTTACAGAAGCAATTGGGAAGAGCACACCATCCCTTACCGGCCCCCTGTTATGACACATGTTTGGAAAAAGACGTTGGTTTGTTTTTTTGCTCTGGAGCTGTGGTTGCCTTTGATGTGCAGCACAAGGTCTGGATGAGTTTTGACACAGACTTTGGCATTGTTAAGCGCCTCATCGCAGTTCACGGACTCATGTAGATCATACATAAGCTGCACAAGCAAACTACCCCTTTTCCAATCAGAAGTTGAATTTTCTCTTTCGTGGCCCCCATTAAATAGTTTACACTCCTCCAATGTGTACTGGAAACAACAAAGACATCCAACTCTAAACTGACTTACAGCTCTGCCGTTGGTCTCCCCCCTTCTCTGATGAGGTCATGGATGTTACAGTGGTGGCAACAATGTTTCCTTTTCACCCTGTTTTCCAGGATAGACTTAACCGAGTGGAGTCTTTGTGCCACGGCTCCGCAGCAATATCCGGATTCTGTGGGCGAATGTCGACGAACAGAAGGTATCAGAAAGATTACATGACGCATCACAAATTGGCAATCCCAAGATCTCTAAGCTATAAGTGTGAGCTTCTTCTGCTTTGGTCGTCCATGATTCTGTAAGTTAATGAGCAAGTGGTTTCATGCTCCTCTTTGATAACTCGGCAGTTTGCAAGATGGTTTCATACTTTAACAGGCATATCAACTCTTGCATATACTCATGCTCCCCCATTACATTACAACAAGCACGCAAAAAACTCAAGAATACTTCTAATCCGTTCATACATTGTGGCTCAGCCCTTTAAGAACTGCGACGGCATAGCGAACCTTTTCACCCTCTAGGACATTAGCTATCTATCAATTGATTTCCACAAAATGTTCTATTGACAGCAAGGTTCTCTAGCAAGCAACATAGCCGTGATCCGGAGTCAAGTGGCTGGCATGCTATGCGTACCATGTTGTCTGTGGCTGTTCTCTGGTTAATTGCTCCAAGATAGAAAAGACCAATCTGCTAGCTACCTGCTTTTACTCCTATCCACTCCATTGCTCGAGTTGCTGTTCAATGAATGCTCTGTACTGGCGAGGCTCCCTTCAAAACAAGAATACCCTGTGGTGTGGCAGAGAGGGGTTGTTATTTGCTGTTTGCATCCAGAGCAGCGCTGTAATTTCATTTTGTCTGTGCTGAAGGTAAGGTAGCCTTCGGATCCACTTTGAGGTTGAGTGAATTGTTGGGTGATTTGAGGCTGAGTGAGTTGATGGGTGATTCCAGGTTGACTGATTTCCTTGTTTAATTGAAAGGTTGTCACTTGACCTTTAAGCTGGTGTGAATTTCCCATGATTTCTTGGTGGTTCATGGCATATATTGTAGTGATGTGTTCAGAATGCCATCTTAAAACTTGAGGCCACGTTCCTTTGGTCGGCACATCAAGCTGGTTTATTCTGGATTTATTGAAACACTGTTGTTTTGTGTTGATTTCACATTCCAAGGTGATATTTCATTTGCCAAAGGATTGTAAGACAATCACAGGCATCACTTTTTCCCCTTTTCCTGTTTTCCAGGTTGAGAGCTCATTGCACCTTTTGGATTTGAACCAGTACTGCTACCTGAGAGATTGCAACACTGCCATTAGCATTTGTTGCAGCTATTCCACTTCAAGTTTCAGTTTGTTTCGTTTCCCTCTCAATTGTTTGTCTTGCTCCTCCAATGCATGGCTTTCCTTCAGGCTGTAGCACGGCAGATAAGTAGCAGCTTTATTCAGCTTCAGCTTATTATGCGTTGCCATAAGCAGTGCTTGATCCTCACTTGCTCTACTTCTTTACTTGAACGTTGCGTTTCCCCACATTTAGAAACCGGCTTCATTGGGACTGATGTATCCACTACCAGCCCCCTATTTGATGTAGATGTTTTCATTGGCTCGTGACATCACCATTTGCTTTGATACCAGCCTCATTTTTATCTTGCATTATCCTCATTGTTTTAAAACCCACATTTTGCATCGACGAAACACACTCATTTAAAGACGAATTTTTGTTATCTCAAACCCACATATTTCATGGTTTTCTCGTCTCATTCATCTATTGGCATAAACCCACGACTGTTTCTGCATTAGATTTTGCAATCATACCACACACCCTAATTCATACGAAAGCATCACAAACCATTGTTTTTGTCACCCTTTGTGATTAGATTTTTCATTGAGTCTCGTATATTGCTAGCTTTACTCAGCTTAGCCTTTCGTTCTGCTTGCAACCTTGACAAGCTTATCGGCAGCGCCTTTCCAGTCCTCCCAACCATTTCGTTCCTACTCGCTCCCGGTATTTCCAATCGGTTTACAGCAGACGCCGTTTTCAAAAGTACAGGCTCCACTCAGTTCGCAACAACAAAGTTCACGCAAGGTCAATCAATCTTAATTTGTTTCGTTTACCAATGCATTGAATATTGTGATCAGTTCCCCCTAATTGTCGTGCATCACGCAGGTTTCAAATGGCATTGTGTGCTAGAGCTATTATACGCTCGGCATCGATCCGGAGTCTGAGTGCGCCATCCGGTGAATACTAGGCTGAATCCGTATTGGCGCTGCTCCCGCTCTCTCGCCGCTGCTGCGGTCTCCAGCCGAATCGCTGCCTACGCCTCCACAGCCGTAGAGGCCGAAGTCCGGCCGCCCGAATCGCTGCAGCCGTTCCTCCAGCCTGTAAGCCGAACTCGCCGCGCCGAATCGCGCTGCAGCCGTTTCCTCCAGCCGAAGTCGAACTCCGCCGCCCGAATCGCTGCAGCCGTTCCTCCAGTGATAGTCGAATTCCGCCGCCACGAAATCGCTGCAGCCCCAGTTCCTTCGAGCCGAAGTCGACTCGACCGCCGAATCGCTGCAGCCGTTCCTCCAGCCGGAGCCGAACTCCGCCGCCTTAATCAGCTGCACAGCCATTCTCCAGCCGAAGTCGAACGCCGGCGCCCGGAATCGCGGCAGCCGTGCCTTCCAGCCGACATCGAACTTCCGGCCGTCCCGAATCGCTGCAGCCGTTTCCTCCCAGGCCGCGAAAACCGAACTCCGCCCGTACCGCGGCGTGGCTCCTCCGGATTTTATCGAAACCCGCCCGACTCGCTGGGCTGCTCTCCTCTACGCAGCTGGATGCCGAACTCCGCCTGCAGACCCAGGACACCTGGCACAACGGGCAAGCTCCGTCCCACTCGTCCTCCCACGTATGGCTTTCTCGGGCAGCCAAGGCCCCACGCTCCACGGCCAACAGTTTCCACGAGTCCAATGGGAACGGGTTTTACAAGTATATGGCCCTTTTGGTCACTATCGACTGGCACGCTTGCGGTTAAGGGCTTTACGCGTGCCAATGTACTGTAGGGGTTAGCCAAAGTTGCATAACACAGCAACTGTCCAGTCAATGCTTTCTCTTGGTTGCCCATTTATTTATAAAGGCCGACTCGAATACTCATTAAACACAACAACACATTCTTCTCTTTGGCATAACACGGCATGGCGCGGTCAAAAACCGTATGAGTTCCTCGCTGTGGCAACCTGGCGCTGATTACTCACCTACACTTTATCACTTCAGGCCAATTACCTGACAGAAATCGCCATTCTGGCACAAATGTGTACAACATTACAAAACAAAGGAAAATGACCGGATTTTGGCCTTCTCAATCTCAAAAAAAAAAAAAAGCCCTAAGACCAGGGCTATTCAACCTCTCAACAAGTGGGCCGAAAATGGAAAACCACGGGTCATCACACAGTAGTAACCATACATGAATGAATCGTATAATTAAATGCGTACTTAAAAGTAGTGTTAACTTAATATATATAGTAACTACTACATGGAATAAATTGTTCAGACCCATTCTTCCTTCTCACTTTTAATCGTATCTTTATAAAGATTTGTCTCACCGTTATTTTGGACACGTATTTAGAATTCAACATGTTGTTTGAACATCACAAAACAGAAACTACTGTACATATGAGAATATTTTGAGCCAGTGAGTCACTGAGAAAGGGATTGTACTGCCTTGTTTGCTAGTTTGGCTCATCCTGAGACACTTCAGGTCAGCTTCTTTATAGGTCCTTTGTTCTGATGGCATTCATGAAGAAAAGCTTAGACTCAACACGTATCGGTTGAGCCAAACATTGTCAGAATAAGTTGATGCCAGTTCCTGATTTGTGGGGGTACTGATACTGGCTAGTTCCACCGGCATACACAGAAACCTGATTTTTGCATGCAACTCTGTTTCTCCTTTATTTTTATTTATTTTTTGCATCACCTCTTTGCGGGCCAGAACAAAATTAAGGGGCCGCATTTGGCCCACGTGGCCGCTAGTTGAATAGCCTGCCCTAAACCATGTAAGGGATTATAGTTAGGACCATGCTTTTAAATCTTGTGTTATAATGCGTGAAGCTCTTGTCTTGACTATATGATGTTGTGGACCAGACTAGTAGTTGGTGGTCTATCGGCATCAACTAGGATTTCATATAAAATCGATAAATTTCATATAAGCTACTATCTATCTATCTATCTTATCTATCTATCATATGCGTCTTCCCTAGTGCCAGTGGATCAGCCTTGGATATTGACCCTTACCAAGACCACCTCGGGGGGTTCAGTACCATTTGGCATGTTACTATAACGGAATTAACTATAGTGTTCATATCATTGATAAAAACACTTTCCTTTTGGACACTTTTAACGTTCACAGATTCAAACTCTCACTTCCCCATACCCCTAGAGGGGGTATGCCTAAGATCTTCATGCTTATTCCTACACCATGGGCTACGGCTTATCACTTTGCTCAATTGGGGGTAGACAAAAATTCTGTTCTTAATATTGTCTGGGTCATGGTTTCAAAGTCTACACAGCGATATCCATACGGTAGTCACTAGTGGGCTTCTTAAATAGATTACTAGATGGATACATTCTGTCTGACTAATTCAGCAAATCTGATATTTGCCACAGAGGATTCTTAAACAAAACAATGTAATTTGTATTTGAGCTTAGTATTTTGGGCCGGTTTTTACCATTGCATAAATAAATTCTGTACCAGATAATAAACTGAGGGTATTGATGGTATACATATTTGGGGTAAAAAACATTTGATGAACTTCTAAATCATTGCAAGGCATTCATTTCAGCAAGTAATCAATTAATGGAGCAGATATCTAGTATTGGATGGTGAGGAATTGATCATTAGCCCGGATAATTTAAGAGGTCCTGTCCACACGTAATGCACCTCAATTTTAACCAATTGCGGCATTATATAGTCGTGGCCATAATGAAATAAATATATTACATATATCTTCAATCTTTTTCTTGAAAATAAGACCATACTTCAATAACTTGTTTTGACAAAAGTAGGTTATGCGGTGGTTTGATGGTCCTGCTACTACCATGCTGAACGCGTTGTTGAAGACCTATGTTTACCATTCATTGTTTACCCCAATCCAGCTTACCACCCTTTTTGCCCCTCTTGATGGGATGGCATAACTTTGCATGACAAAAAAAACAAAAAAAAACAAAGCCATTAAGCATTCAACACATTTAACATACGATGTATGACATTTTTTATTAACACATTAATCGGGTATATATAAAACAAATAATAATACAAAAAGGGACTGATAACCAGCATACAATGCATAAAATATAGCAATAAACCAATAAAAACAATGCATGCCAAAAGACATTAGTTCTGTTACAAAAACTGCGTACCACTTCTTTATCATACGGAGTGAATAAGTAATATAGTAGATTTATCCATATATCAATATAGCTAACTTATCCATAGTAAGTGGGTGTTTCATGAAAGACACTACGTTGTTGGTAAACCACACACAGATGTGTAACTGAATACACTATCACGAGCGTTTTTTCAAGCGAAACTCTTGTTATCTGAAACAATCTACCATCAAAAAAATCTGCAAGGTGCACCATTTCCGTACGCTCCTACCATTCTTTATGTCCTGCCAGAAAAATAATTGATTTGTAATACCGCGTCACTAAAGGTCCATCTTGCTCCGCGTTCTTCACTGTTGACCATATTGTAAGCGATACACGCGGTAACCTCATCCGCACTTTAGTTTAGGCCGCCAAAGAAATTGTCTATAATTAATACCTTAGTTAAGAATGTTTAGAGTATACGCCAGTTGTTTTTCACGTTCAAAATATACCATCTGGCCACGATTTTCCTTATTGTTCATTTACTGCTTGTGGGTGTTTGTCTGGATCGTCTTGCACTGATGTCGAAACTGCCAGGGGTTTCATATGCCAATCTCAGTCATTTTGTGGCATGGAAAATGCATACTAATTAGCATTTCTATGAGATGTTAAAATAACAAGATCTTTGCCTTGGTTATTTGGAGCCTGTCTTTAAACCCATACGCAGCTCTGAAGTGCTTCGTATGTAGTCCCCGCCTAATATTGCATAAACAACATCATACGGCGGAACTTCCTGCCCAATTTGTTAAGAAAATCGAATGACTGTGCAAGCTCTTTGAACGGAAGAAACATAAGATGTGATGAAGAAACGATTATGACGGTGCTGAAATGGCTCAATAAACAGTTTTCAAAATTAACTTGAACCAGCAGTGAATGGCAGAGAGTATTCACCAGACAATAGATCTGTGAAATTAGATACATATTGTAGCAAAACAATAGGCATTGTATGAAGTATAGTTAGCTTACAGTTAAAAATATAATGCGGAGCAGGCTAAATGATTATAGGTTACTAGTTCGCATTAGTCTTTATCTCGTGTCTATTGCTCGGTACCTTATTTCACCGCCAATATCCGATGAGGCTGTAAGCCCTCTGTAGAGCTGTAGGCCCTTCTGAACGGTAGTTGATTCTTATGAAATACAACAACATACAAACTATACACTATGTACTGTCGACAAATACAATTATTTTGTGAATGTGTTAATTTCTTATTTGAGTACAATGTGAATCAATTTCTCACACACCAACACAACAACTACACACACACACGAACACACACACACACACACACACAACACACACCACACACACACACACATCAACAACACAACACACACACTTCACGCCTCAATGTAACCCATTAAAATAGCATATTAAAAATATATCTCAAGGACGATTAATCTTGTTACTTCTTTCCTACTCCCATGGGAATACGAACACATCGTCATGATTCATTGAACTAACAACAACCTGTAAACATACATTTCGGGGCAGAATGGAAAGGTTATTGGTTACAGCGGATTCTGCATGGATAGCTGGCGGTGTGGCATTTGCATCTTGTTATCAATGTTCAAAGCCATAGTTGTAGCCCCAAAGGAAAACCCATCGGCTTTCCAATGTAGTTGGGATAGTGTTGAAGACATCAAAGAAATCGATAATATTTTCTTTATACATGATTATAATACCTTACAAACTGGCTTGGCCAGCCCCACGTGTTCAGACGCCAACGATCGTTAGCCTATAGCCCCATTTCAATGGCTTATTACCGAGAGACCCCGTATCGAGACAGTCTACGACTCCACATTACACAGGAAAATCGTTATTAACCCTACTTTGTTTCTACACAACATTAAACATAACTACTAATGATTTATAGTGGGATAGCACTCTTTAAACTTATAATACTCGTACTAATAATCGAGTATCATAGAGTCAACGCTGTGAAATAAGTACATATGGCCTACGTGTTCGTGGCTCGGTTGGATGTTTACGTCCCCCTCAAAATCTCCCGAGTAGCCTATCACTGTTGAGATAGGTATTCATCAGTCAGATATTAGATCATAGCATGCACATTGTTATTTAGGTCCATGATATTATCCGCAATATATATAACGGTCACAGAACTACTATTACATAAGTCTTCAAGTTGTCGTCAGCTGGGTCACTGCTGCTTCCACAAAAGACTTGCGCCAGAATGCTGATCACACACACACACACAACCACCGCAGCCCATCACACACACACACTCAAGCGCATATAAGCACACACACTTTGGAACCACACATGCCCGCGCACATGCACGACACTTGCACACACCCACACTATAGCACGTGCCCGCGCACATTCCTTCGAACTTAAATGCAAAACCAAACCACTTCCGCCACGCATGCGCTCCAACGCGTCCACTGCCGCACACATCATGGCACGTGCCCGCGCACATGTACGGCCACATTCCTTCGAACTTACATGGAAAAATATATCTCCCATAGATGCATACTATGTACACCCACCTGCCTGCGCCCCCTGCAGGCCACCGGACGCAACTTGTTTTGAAAACAGCTCAGAATGGGGTATATTATTAACTACTGGTGCTTAGAACAGAATGTACAGCTGCATTTGTAGTGCAGTATTATGATAACATTATTTAGACAGGAAGACGAAGACGGCCATCTTGCTTTGTTAAGGTGTTTAAACGTCTTCTCTTACCGGTACCGTGTTCCAATATCCATACTATCCGTACTTACTTGCCTAAGTTTGAGTAGATAGGGTGTTCGTTCAGATTCAGATCGGGCGAAAATAAGTGTACTAAGTTTGAGTAGATAGGGTGTTCGTTCAGATTCAGATCGGGCGAAAATAAGTGTACTGGAAGGACACGGATGGTGTACTCAAAACGGTCAAATCGTGAAGTGTGTGGGGATGTACACTTTTTGTACTCAACGGCAGCCATCTTAGCTACGTAGCGGAAGAGGGCGGAGCCAGGCTGAGCCAAAGTCGGCACATTTTCCACATAGCCTGCATTAATAGAGTCATTTTGTAGTTTTTATAGCTTTTAATAGCAGCCGCGGCAGCAGTCATGATCGTAATTTCCGGTTGGTGCACCACGGAGTATTCGATTTGGAACAGCAATGACATCTAAAAATTAGCGCACTTAGTGAGTGTGCGTAGTGTACTTTGTTTAAGTGTACTCATGGAAGTATGGATATCGGAACATGGCACGGGTCTTGTACTCTGTGGGCCTGCATCACAGATCTAGTTGTGATGTCATACCACATGAGGAAGTCCATGTATGGTCTCGCTTTCAGAGCGGTTTAACCAGCACAGGGAGCAGTTGGTATGATATCCGCAAGGTGAACTTGATCTTATCAGACACATTTTGTAGCCTTTTGAGACCTTCTGTGTGGAATGATGATACATTATTAAAGAGTATATTAGTAACGTCTGGGAATGAGAAGGTCTATGAATCTGCATCTAGGAGAGACCCTGCCTCTTGTCCAAAGTTAACAGAGACAACAGTCCCATGTGAGCGGAATACACAGCTCATATAGAAGCAGAGAGTAAACTAACGCCGAGTGGCAGTGGAAACAATATGGAGTTGTGTTTGTGTCCAGGTCTACAGTCTACTATGGATGAGGAGAGAGAGGAGGGGGGTCCTAACTCTAAGGCCACTCTCCCTGGGGAACATGGCCGCCAGAGCAAAGTTAATACATCATTAATGGGACCTGGTGGTTTATAGCTTCATATGGCCTTCCTCCAGCCTTTGCTCCGTCTTACCTTATCACTTCACCAGATTAGGTTGTGTTCGGGTGGAGGCCCCGCCCTGAGGGAGCGCTGGGTCCATCATGAAGGCTTTACACGTAGTTAGCTGCTCTTGAAGTCTTTTTCCTCATTTGTCTTCCACACTGAGGAGCCCAGCAGCTCAAT
>OLKM01007575.1:0-11402 GCA_900291075.1 Melanogrammus aeglefinus | reverse complement strand
AGCATTGGCTATGATTTAATGGCCAAATGCCTACAACTAACCTGCTTTTCAAGACAGAGGCCGAGTGGACCTTCAGATAAACCCGCAGACATACATAGAGTGAACCAAGCATTGATTCATCAAATAAATGAATTATGAAGATACATACCCCCCCCCCCGTCGCCATCCATCACTCAGATTTAACTAATATACTGGCCGGCCACAGGGAAAGATTAACTCTTACATAATGACTGCATGAGTTTGAAAGCACCAATGACTGATGCCTGACTCACAGTGAAGGAGTGAAGAGAGGCCTACGTAGATCATGTCATGATCATCGGATAACACTTCTGACATAACAATGTGAACACCTTCAGTGAGCGGAGCGCGAGTCGGACCACCAACAGAATGGTTATGTTTCTCCCTCACTCTACTTGCTATTTTTGTGTGATCTAATGGTTAAACATTTCCCTGGTTTCTGACCTATCATCTGGACCACAACCTTCACCACCCATGTATATCTTTGTGTGTAACCTGTGCCATCAATGCCTCTTTATGGAACTGCCGTTTTCTACCCCAAGTTCTTTCTGGACCTGCTCTACTCATCGCCACGTGATCTCGTTTGGGTGTTGTGTGCAGAGTCTGGTCATATATATTCCTCAGTCTGCATTGAATATTCTATCCTTTGCACCTGATGGCCCTATGACAGGTATGCTGCCATATGCCGACCACTCGACTATCACTCTCTTATGACAAAGCAGAACGTCTGTCTGGCTTAACATGCTTCTCCTGGATTATTCCTTATTTAATGGTACTTGTTGCTCTGATAAAAACATCTCATTGGAAATTATGTGGCTCGCACATAGATTAAAACCCTATTCTGTGCCAGTTTGGTTGATTGTTAAAAATTGCTTGTCTCCTGGTCTGAAAATACGTGTGTATAGGTTATATTACCATCATTGTTTATTTTTTCATTTGTTTATATTCTTTCTTGTCATACGTTATCTATCAGGACATGTGTGAAGTCGATAGAAAGGACGGGAAGGAAGTTCATGCGACTTGTGTGCCGCATTTTACTGATTCTGCTCAATGTGACGTGGCTGTGTTGTTTGATGTGATGTTTTATGCGATTTTGGCTCAGCAGATGTTGTTCGCCAATGATTTAAAAATGCATTTATCACTCGAGTTTCTTATAATACCTCCTATTGTCAACCCACTAATATATGGTATTATAACTTACCAAAAATTCGTATTCGAATAAGTTTATTTTGTTTAAGAAAGTTACGAGAGTAAATGGTTAAGTGTGTCCATTTTGAAGTCTTTTTCATTGGGTTCGATTAGGTGTTATTTTGCTAAGAGGAAAGAGGTGAAATTATGAGTTAAGAATATTAGTCTCACTTATACATTTTTTTATATTTTACATGTATTATTTTTAGTTGAATATTTACAATGGCAAAGTTGTTGAAAATAATACCTAAAAATATATATTTATTATATTGTCTAATAATCCTAATAATATGTTCCCTAAATTTGGGACAGCAAATAATTAGCAATGTGTTGTGTGCTCAAAAGCCTTTTTAGGATTTTCTATATATTATACGCTGTAATATGTGCAGCATCAATGAACTATGGGCATGGTTCAAATTCCAATGTAATGGGTAAAAACAAAGAGATTTTTCAGGATAATATAAATTTATTGTATTGCTTGGTTAGTTAGATATTGTCTCCAACATGTCATTTTTTTAATATTCTTCAAAAAAATCAGTGGGTGTGGTTGAAAATGAAAATATTTCCACTGTGAACTACTATTTATTACAGAGATCAAAATCAAGAACAGTTGTGATTAACTATTGGTTACAGGTAGAAGCTTAAGGGTTTGTGGACTATGACAAACCGAAGAATATTGCAATTATCATGGACAGAATGAAAAATGTTTTTGCAAAGGTATCTATTCAGTATGTCACCTATAATCAATGGTCTTTGTACTGGTTTTCGTAATTCAATCCTCTTGACATTAGGGCCATCAAGCAGGCCTGCCATGTTCAACAACAACTTGCTACAAATCTCAATGAATTGTTAATATTTAATATGTCATGACTCATGTTATACGTTATGAACGATAAAATCATCCTATCAAATAATCACAATTTCCAGTTTTACTATTTCAACTCTCAACTTGTTGCATAGTTTAGGCCTGCTATATGAGTATCCGTGGTGTGCATAAATAAACACATTTGTCTTCTTTCCATCCAATCAAATAACGTGTAATGTATTTTTTAATTTGTGAGATCCATTGAAGTTTTAGTTAAGAAAAAGGTGGTCATGTCTCACAGTCATTTAGTATGCATAATCACACCGTATGTTTAATTCTGTATCCCAGGGAAATTACAATGGCGCCAGCTGTTTAGACTCATACCAATAATGACCCTATGTCTGTTTCTCTAAAAGCACTCTGTCCAGTTTGTTACACCTCTTAAAGTTTAAAGAAACTGCTCTAATGTCCGATACTGTAAAGTTTCAATGTTTCCAGCCTCACCTGTCAGCGCTTGGATAAACAGCATCGTCCAAATGACTGAGGACTATCAATGGATATTTGGACGAAATGTACCTTACTGCAACCTACGACAAACAAAAATCAACTGACATATAACAAAAGTTTATTGTAGCAACTGTGTGTGGGCAGTAATTTGCTGTTGTTGAATACACCCTGGCAGAAATCTCTGGTTGTAAATACAAAGTGCTAATGAACAAAGCTCTTGAAGAAAGCATTGGCTATGATTTGATGGACCAATGCTACACTAACTGCTTTCAAGAACAGAGGCTCCGATGGGACCTTCGAGGTAAACCCACAAGACATAACGAGTGACCAAAACATTGATTTAAAACAATAAATGAAATATGAAGATACAAGATTCCGGTAATTAATACAAATATGATATAAAATATATTATCCTTGTTGGCAAATCAACAAAGGGAAACATACAGGCTGTTTGAGGGTGGCCCTCCAGGCCCCATCGTGGATCCGCCCCCTGCCAGTGGGACTGTTTCGGTATATAGTGTGTGAGAGTCAGTTATTAACTAATATTACTGCCGGCCACAGGGGAAAGATTAAACTTTTACATAATGGACTGCATGAGTTGTGAAAGCACCAATGATGCCTGACTCACAGTGAAGAGTGAAGAGGAGGCCTACTGTAGATCATGTCATGATCATGGATAACACTTCTGAACATACAATGTGACAACTTATCCAGTTGGAGCGGGAGAGACCACCCAACAGAATGGTTTTTTTCTCTTCACTCTACTTTGCTATTTGTGATTCTAATGGTTAACATTTCCCTGGTTCTGACATCATCTTGGACCAACAACCTTCACCAACCCATGTATATCTCTGTGTGTGTAACCTGTGCCTCAATGCTCTTTATGGAACTGCCGGTTTCTACCCAGTTCCTTCTGACTGCTCTTCTCTTGGCATGTTATCTCGATTGTGGGTTGTGTGTGCAAGTTGTTTGGTCCATATATTCCTCAGTCCTCAATGATATTCTAATCCTTGCATGATGGGCCTATGACAGGTATGCTTGGCAATATGCGACCACCACTTCGAACTCTCTTAGGACATATCACTCTATAGTATGAAAAAGCAACAATTTGGTCAGTCTTTTTTTTTGGCCCTAGTACATTCTTCTCCCTGGTCATTCCTTTTTTAATTATACTGGCTTCTACTAATAAAAACATATACATTGAAATTATGTGGGGCTCTCTAGATGCTCGCACATAGATAAAGCTCTATTGTGCAGTTGGTGGTAGTTAAAATTGCGTGTTCTCCTGGTCTGACAAACGCTGCTTTCAGTTTACATGACCATACATTTATTTATTTTTGCATTTTGTTTATATTTTTATGTCGTACTTTTATATCTGGTCAGACCATGTTTGAAGTCGGGATAGAGAGCAAAAGAAAATTCATGCAGACTTGTTTGCCACTTTAGTGAATTCTGTTCAATGTGATGGTGGCTGTGCTGTTTGATGTGATGTTTTATGCGATTTGGCTCAGCAAATGTGTCGCCAATGATTAAAAAATGCGTTATCACTCGAGTTTCTTATAATACCTCCCAATTGTTAACCCACTATATTATATGGTATTATACTTACCCTCAAATCGTATCGGAATAAGGTTTTATTTTGTTTCACCAAGAAAGTTACAAGCTTAAATGATTAAGTGGTACATTTTAAAAGTCTTTCTTTCAATTAGGTTTTGGTATAGAGGTACATTTTTGGTAAGAGAAAAGTGAAATTATGAGTTAAGAAATTTATCTCATTTATAAATTTTTACAATTTTGATATTTATATTGAATATTACAATGGCAAGATTGTTAGAAAATAATCATTAAAAAAAATATATTAATTATAATGTCTAATAATCATAACAATATGTTATGCTAAATTGTTATCCAGCATTAATTAGCATGTATGTGTGCTAAAAAAGCCCCTTTCTAGGATTTTCTATATCATTATACGCTGTATACTGTATATTGGTGCAGCATCAATGAACCTGGCATATAGGTCAAATTCATGTAGATGGCGTAAAACAAACGAGATTTTTTTCAGATATAATAAATTAATTGCATTGCTTGTTAGTTAGATTATTGTCTCCAACATGCATTGTTTTATATTCTTCATTAAACATCGTTGTGGGGTGGTTGAAAATGAAAATATTTTCTACTCTGAACTACTCATTATTGCAGAGGTTAAAATCAAAGAACAGTTGTGATTAACTATTTATTGGTTACAGGTAGAAGCTTAAGGTTTGTGGACTATGACAAAACGAAGGAATACTGCAATTATCAGGGACAGAATGAAAAAATGTTTTTTGCAAAGGCATCTATTGAAGTATGTCACCTGTAATCAATTGGGTCTTTGTAACTGGTTTCGGGAGTCAATCCGTCTTGACATTAGGGCCATCAAGCAGGCTTGCATGTTCAACGACAACTTGCTACAATCTCAAATGGATTTGTTATAATTATATGTCATATTATACGTTATGAACGATAATCATGTATTAGAATAATCAACATTTCAGGTTGACTATGTAACTGTCACTTGTTGCACCAGTGTTTAGGACTGCCTATGAGTATCTTTGTGTGCATGTATAACACACATTTGTTGTTTCCATCCACATTACGTGTAATGTAATTTTGATTTGAGAGCCATGAAGGTTTACCTAGAACAAAGGGCTGTTAGGTCCTCATAGTCACTTAGTATGCATTATCACGAAAAGTTAGTGTTGCAGCAGCTGTTTCTACTCATTACAATAATAACCTTGTGGTTCTGTTTTCTAAAGCCACTCTGTCCAGTTGTTCACTCCTCTTAAGTTTAAAGGAAACTGCTCTAAATGTCCGACACTGTAGGTTTCATTGTTTCCAGCCTCACCTGCCAGTCGTTTGGATAAAAGCATCTTGTCAAATGACTTGAGAAGATATTCACTGGGATAGTTTGGAACAAAATGTAGGCAGCACCTGCTACTTATAACTTAGAAAATGCTGACAAATCAACTGACAGTTATAATGTTTATTGTTAGCAACAGTGTGACCAGCATTCTCTTTTGTTGAATACACCTGGCAAAAATCTCACGTTCGTAAAATGTTATCTCAAGAGGCTCTTGAAGACGAGTTGGCTATGATTGACTGGCCCAATACTAGCACTAACCTGCTTATCAAGATGTAAGCGGAGTGACCACGAGATAACCCACAGACATACACAAAAGAGTGGACCAAAGCCTATGATATATACAATAAATGAATTATGAAGATAAAAGGCTTCCACATTTATACAATATGTATAACATATTTTCATGTGGGCATGACAAAATCACACATAACCATAGAGGATGTTTTTGAGGCTGGCCTCCAGAGGCCCCATCCTGGATCCGCCTCTGCCGAGTGGGACTTGGAGCTGATCGGATAGCGTATAGAGTGTATGAGTCAGATTAACTAATAATTACTGCCGGCCACAGGGGGAAAGGATTAAACTCTTACATTCAATGGACTGCTTGAGTTTGGAAGCACCAATGATTGCCTGATCACAGTGAAGGAGTGAGAGGAGGCTATGTAGATTATGTCATGATCATGGATAACACTTCTGACATAACAATGTTGACACTTTCAGGGTTGAACGGGGAGAACAGAATGGTTATTTTCTCCCTCACTCTACTTTGCTATTTTGTGATTCTAATGGTTAACATTTCCCTGGGTCTGACCATCATCTTGGACCACAAACTCCACCAACCCATGTACATCTTTGTGTGTAACCTGTGCCTCAATGCTCTTTATTGGAACTGCCGGGTTTCTACCCAAGTCTTTCTGGACCTGCTTCTACTCGTGCCACCGTGAATCTCGTTTGAGGTTGTGTGGTGCAGAGTCTGGTCATATATTCCTCAGTCTGCATTGAAATTCTTTCTATCCTTGCACTGATGGCCTATGACAGGTATGCTGCCAATATGCCGACCACTCGACTATCACTCTCTTATGACAAAGCAGAACGTCTGTGTCTGCTTACATGCTTCTCCTGGATTATTCCTTATTTAATGTACTTGTTTGCTCTGAAAAAAACATCTACATTGAAATTATGTGGCTCGCACATAGATAAACCCACTATTGGGCCAGTTGGTTGATTGTTAAACATTGCTTGTTCTCCTGGTCCTGACAAACGGCTGTTATAGGTTATATTACCATCATGTGTTTATTTTTTCAATTTTTGTTCATGATTTTCTGTCATACGTTTATCTGATCGGACATGTGTGAAGTCGATAGAAGGACGAAGGAAGTTCATGCAGACTTGTGTGCCGCATTTACTGATTCTGCTCAATGTGGACCGTGGTGTGTTGTTTGATGTGATGTTTATGCGATTTGCTCAGCAGATGTGTCGCCCAATGATTAAAAATGCATATCACTCGAGTTTCTTATAATACCTCCTATTGTCAACCCCACTAATATATGGGTATTATACTCTTACCAAATTCGTAAATCGAATAAGGTTATTTGTGTTTAAAGAAAGTTACGGTTAATGTGTTAAGTGTGTACCATTTTGAAAGTCTTTTTCGAATTGGGTTTCGATTGAGGGGGTTATTTGCTAAGAGGAAAGGTGAATTCAGATGAAGGTCAGAGGAATATTAGTCTCACTATACATTTTATGTATATTTTACATGTATTATTTTTAGTTTGAAATATTTACAATGGCAAGTTGGTTGAAAAATATCCTAAAAATTATTGATATCGATTATTATGTCTAATAAATCCTAATAAATATGTATCCTAAATTGGGACTCCAGCCAATAATGTAGCAATGTTTGTGTGCTCAAAAGCCTTTCTAGGGATTTTTTCTATATATTATACGCTGTATATGGTGTCAGCATCAATGAACCATGGCATGGGTCAAATTTCCATGTAATGGGTAAAAACCCAAGAAGATTTTCAGATATATACATTTAATTGTAATGCTTGTTAGTTAGATATTGTCTCCAAACATGTCATTTTTTTATATATTCTCAAAAAATCTGTGTGTGTGTTGTGAAAATGAAAATATTTTCCACTGATAGAACTACTATTTATTACAGAGATCAAAATCAAGAAACAGTGTTTGATTAACTATATTGTTACAGTTAGAAGAGTTAAGGGTTTGTGGACTATGACAAAAACCGAATAATGAATTGCAATATTCAGGGACAGAATGAAAAATGTTGTTGCAAAGGTATCTATTCAAGTATGTCACCTGTAAATCAAATTGGGTCTTTTCTTTACTGGTTTCGTAAATCAATCCCTCTTGACACTTAGGGCCATCAAGCAGCTGCATTTCACAAACAACTTGCTACAATCTCAAATGAATTTGTAATATTATTATGTATGACTCATGTTATACGTTATGAACGATAATCATTCTATCAAATAATCACAATTTTCCAGTTTTACTATTCAACCTCTCACTTGTGCATAGTTAGGCCTGCTATATGAGTATTTTTGTGTGTCATATAAAACACATTTGTTCTTCCATCCAAAATAACGTGCATATGTATTTTAATTTGAGATCCATGTGAAGTTTAGTTAAGAAAAAGAGGTGGTCATGTCTCACAGTCATTTTAGTATGCATAATCATCACCGGTATGTTTAATTCTGTATCCCAGGGAATGTAAATGGCAGCCAGCTGTTAGACTCATACCAATAATGACCCTATGTTCTGTTTTCTAAAGCCACTCTGTCCAGTTGTTACACCTCTTAGTTTAAAGAAACTGCTCTAATGTCCGATACTGTATTTCAATTTGTTTCAAGCCTCACCTGTCAGTCGCTTTGGATAAAAGCATCTGTTCAAATGATGACTGAGGACTATCAATGGGGATATTTGGACGAAATGTAACCCTTATCTGCAACACTACGACGAACAAAAAATCAACCTGACATATAACAAAGTTTATTGTAGCACTGTGTGTGGCAGTTATTTGCTGTTGTTGAATACACTGCAGAAAATCTCTGGTTAGTAAATACAAAAGTGCTATGAAGAGCAGGCTCTGAAGAAAGCATTGGCTATGATTTGATGGCCAATTGCTACCCTAACCTGCTTTTCAGACAGAGCCGAGTGGACCTTCGAGTAAACCCCACAGACATACGAGTGACCAAAGCATTTGATTTATACAAATAAATGAATTATGAAAACTACAAGATTCCGCATTAATACAAATATGTATAAAATATTATCATGTTGGCAAATCAACATAAAGGGAAAGCATACAGGTGTTTTTGAGGCTGGCCCCCCCAGGCCCCATCGTGGATCCGCCCCTGCTAGTGGGACTGTGTTCGGTATAGTGTGTGAGAGTCAGATTAACTAATATTACTGCCGGCCACAGGGGAAAGATTAAACTCTTACATAATGACTGCATGAGTTTGAAAGCACCAATGATGCCTGACTCACAGTGTAGGAGTGAAGAGGAGGCTACTGTAGATCATGTCATGATCATGGATAACACTTCTGACATAACAATGTTGACACTTTCAGGGTTGAACGGGGAGACCACCAACAGAATGGTTATTTTCTCCCTCACTCTACTTTGCTACTTTCTGATTCTAATGGTTAACATTTCCCTGGTTCTGACCATCATCTTGGACCACAACCTTCACCAACCCATGTATATCTTTGTGTGTAACCTGTGCCTCAATGCTCTTTATGGAACTGCCGGTTTCTACCCCAAGTTCCTTCTGGACCTGCTCTTCTCTTGGCATGTTATCTCGATTGGGGGTTGTGTGGTGCAAGGTTTGGTCATATATTCCTCAGTCTGCATTGAATATTCTATCCTTGCATTGATGGCCTATGACAGGTATGCTGCAATATGCCGACCACTCGACTATCACTCTCTTATGAAAAAGCACAATGTCTTCTCTACATGCTTCTCTGGATAATTCCTTTTTAATGTACTCTTCTATTATCAAAACGTCACATGAAATTAGTGCTCGCACATAGATAAACTTATGTGCCAGTTGTTGGTAGTAAAATTGCAGCTTCTCCTGCTCTACAAAGCTGCTTTAAGTTACATTACCATCATTATTTATTTTTTTCATTTTGTTTATATTTTTATGTCATACGTTTATCTGGTCAGAACATGTGTGAAGTCGATTGAGAGCCGAGGAAAATTCATGCAGACTTGTTTGCCACATTTAATGACTCTGCTCAATGTGACCGTGGCTGTGATGTTTGATGTGATGTTTATGCGATTTGGTTCAGCAGATGTATCGCCAATGATTAAAAATGTATTGTCTATAGAGTTTTTTATAATACCTCCTATTGTCAACCCACTAATATATGGTATTATACTTACCAAAATTCGAAATCGAATAAGGTTTATTTTGTTTGACAAGAAAGTTATAAGTTAAATGGTAGGTGTGTACATTTTTTAAGTATTTTTATTTATTTGCTCATTCAATCTATTTAAGTTAAATAGATGGAATAGCTGATAGCTTCATAGTTTCCGTCTTTTACCCATTATCTAAATAATCAAATAATGATAAGTTAGTTCAATAATTAAACTAACCTATTCTTATTTGAATATTTTGATAATGTCGTCATATAGACAGTATATGGTGTCCAGACTTACATGTATTTGTATGGAAATTGTATGCATACAATTAACTTGTTTTTCATTGGTTTTCATGTAGGCCTATCACTTCATCTTTGGTATTTTGGTAAATTATTTGGTAAATTAAAATAAATAAAATAAAAACATTTTCATTTAAGGCTTATTGCAATACATATGAAGGCTTTTACAATTTGGTGTAATATTAATGTATCTTTCACCTTAGCATTTTGTTATTTCAGTTCCAAGTGCTGTTAGCGAATAGTGCAGCAGAGTAGAGGAAAGCAAAATGATAGATTCCCAGCTGCATACTTGCATCCTGCTCAAAGTAACTACAGAACAGTCCCAGTTTTTTTACACCATTTTTTATGCTGCTAATGGAAGATGAGAAAGTGCCATTTCAATGTCTTTCGAATGAACATTTTAACGTATAACCTTTTCCATAAAAATGTCCCCAGAAACTCTTGCTGACTTGATTGACAGAGAACATTAGTTCCTGATTAGAAACATATTTTAACCTGTTAGTTAGAGATTCATGTTCCTCAAAACTGTTTAACATCAAATTTTACATTAAATACATCATTTATTTATTCAGAACTTGAAATTAGAACATAGACATAGAGCATTTATGTAACAGCACTTACACGATTTTATTTATTTAATCAGATCGCTTATTTTGTGGGGCCCAAAAAGCGATCTGATTGGCTAACATTTTCTGGAAATCGAATCGCCTGGGGTTTTCGAGCTATCCTACCGGCTTTGGTAGGATAGGATCAACCGATCATACTGGGCGAAAGGACTGGCTGCGGTTTTCAAGCGATCACACTGTCTGGGGTCATTCGCTTGGTTTAGGTTTGACTAATAAGATCAGTGACCACAATACATTTGCCTCCTGTTCATCTCTGTTGCTGTCATAGTGTTTTAGCTTGAGAATTGTTCGCGCAGCCGGAGAGCATGTGGTTGAAAAAGAAATCGTGGGTCACACGTGACGCAAGCAGCATGAAACTTGGCAACCCTGACATAATGTAGGCCAAGGTTTATCTGCAGAGCTGCCGAGTCTTTGACCGTTACTCGCACACCAACCTCAAATATGTAACATGGAGAATTCCAAAATACGTCAAATTACTTTTAATTTATATACATCATTTATTTATTCAGAACTTGAAATTAGAACATAGACATAGAGCATTTATGTAACAGCACTTACACGATTTTATTTATTTAATCAGATCGCTTATTTTGTGGGGCCCAAAAAGCGATCTGATTGGCTAACATTTTCTGGAAATCGAATCGCCTGGGGTTTTCGAGCTATC
>OLKM01007574.1:0-11404 GCA_900291075.1 Melanogrammus aeglefinus | reverse complement strand
CCTTTCAGCTTCTCTCTCTCTCTCTCTCTCTCCCTCTCTCTCTCTCTCTCTCTCTCTCTCTCTCTCTGCCACACTCCACTGGGCTCGGCAAGCGCTTCCTGTCATATTAGCTGCTACCACAAACACACTCACACGTGCACACAAACAATGCGTGCGCACACTCATGCCACACACAGTGTAGTATAGATGTATATAAAACCCAGAAGTGCACACACAGAATAGATCACACACATACAGACACATGCTATTCAGGCACGCACAAACCCACATACACACAATCACACACTGACACTGACACTGTCACACACACACACATACACACACACACACACACACACACTCTCACGGTGCACTCACGCACGCACACACACATACATACACACATAAACTAACATTCACACACACACACGTTTAGAATTATACACACATACACGTACAAACAGTGTTGGGCTACAGTTAAGGGTAAGAGGTTTACATTGGACACAAGAGTGAGCACACTCTGGGCCTGACCAATCACAACAGAGAGAGAGACCGGTCAATCTAAATCAATCCCTGCCGCTACGCCCCGTCATGGCGCCCGTCGCCCTCCTCCTCTCAAATCTGAATCAAAAGATCAGTGTGTCCAGCTTTTGAAGAACATTTCTTTGCAAGCTGTTAGGAGTACACAAATAATTTGACAAGAATTTGCATCAAAATAGTAAAAAAATTATATTTGATATACCAATTATATGACAAATACATATAACGACAAAACGTTATTAAGCAATTTGACTACCACTAATGGTGCAAATGCTCATCTTTACTTATTCTCTATATTCGGCCTAAAGAACTGATTAAGTGTTGTTTATGGAATGAATACTGTTCAATTCATGCAACAAAAAAAATCGAGCACAAACTAACCCACATTTCAACAGGGGGCGCAGTTGTGCACTTAGTCCCATGACTTCGGGGTTTTATTATATTTAGTCTTTTTGTAAGGCCTCAACCAAAACCAGGGACATTATGGTCAAGTTAATATATATAATACAGCTTTCTTTTGATATGGGTGTTATACTCTCGGTTAGGTGTGTTGAATTAGTTGCATTAAATAATGTTGTTGTATTAACTTCTATTCTCTCTGTGGGCCAACATGGAAGTGAATATATACATGCTAAAGCTTGATAAATAATGACTAGCTAAAATATTGCAAAGGTCAAGAGACCACACAGAACTGCTTCGTTTTGAGAGAGAGAGAGAGAGAGAGAGAGAGAGAGAGAGAGAGAGAGAGAGAGAGAGAGAGAGAGAGAGAGAGAGAGACAGAGAGAGAGAGAGAGAGACAGAGAGAGAGAGAGAGAGACAGAGAGAGAGACAGAGAGAGAGAGACAGAGACGAGAGAGAGAGAGAGAGAGAGAGAGAGAGAGAGAGAGAGAGAGAGAGAGAGAGAGAGAGAGAGAGAGAGAGAGAGAGAGAGAGAGAGAGAGAGAGAGAGAGAGAGAGAGAGAGAGAGAGACTTGTCTGTACGTTTCATTTAGAAACTGCAATGTTTCTTCAAAAAACGTATCACAATGCAAAACCAAACAATAGCCTATTTAAGGGTTCTGACTGTAAGCGTCAATATGTGTGGTCCGCTTAAAGGGTTAAAGCCCAAAGTGAACTGAATTGTGAGAAGTTGGTTTCCAAGGGAAACGGTTCGCACCATTCCAGCTGAGCCGGACCAAACCAACTGCATCGCACAGATGGGGAGGGGCAAGAAATATATAAATTCCCGACTGGTGAATTGTTTTTTAAAAGTGCATGCATTTATTGTTTTGGAGGCACGGGATTTTTTGAATACATTCAAATATACATGCTTCTTGCTCTTCTACATTTTTCCGAAATAAAATCGGTATTCATTTTTAAAAATATTAGAAACGCACCCCCGCACCGGCGGAGTGCTGGAGGCCTTGCCAAGACGGTTTGAAAAGAGCAGACAAAGGCTTGGAGCCCGGACCCCCCTCTCTCTCTGCTAGCGCCGAGCGCCGCCAGCTCCGTCCTTTTCTTTCTACGGAAGCGGGAGGAATGCAGAGCAGGGAGTCGGACCGCCGACCCGAAGTTCGCTGTTTTTAAGGCGCTGCGAAGCCAGGACTTTTTTTTTTTTTTTTTTACATTTTGAAATGAACGACCGTCTGGATCCCGTAGCTACGGGAGGGCAATGCCTTCCGCGGGTCTAGGACAAGGAAGTGCCGTTTCGGAGAGAGAGAGAGAGAGAGAGAGAGAGGGGTAAGAAGCATTGACGCTCCCCCCCCTCCCTCCCGCGTCCCCCTCGCCCCTCGCCCTCTCTCTCTCTGACGGGAGAGGGCTGAGACTGGAACAAACGTTTTTAAGGGCTTTTCTTTTTCTGCGATTGAATCCGACTGCGCAATCAAGACCGGATCACGTGGGGTCGTGAGAGTTGGATCGATTTATGCACAGTTCTATGTTGTGGGAAAGGAAGACCCCCAAACTACTCCTGTTCCCTCTGGATACCCCGGAATGTTGATCTGTTTCTGCCGTCTCCCTCGGAAGTGAAGTATAGAAACGGATCTTAGTGAGCGGGTGACTTTTGTTCTTTTTACCGCCTCGGGGGTGGAATAACTATTCTATGCTTTTATGCATTCGTGATAAAAACAATGGAGACGCACATCTCGTGCCTCTTCCCGGAGATCTTGGCCATGATTTTCAGCTACTTGGACGTCCGGGACAAAGGCAGGGTGGCCCAAGTGTGTGTCACCTGGAGGGACGCCTCCTACCACAAGTCCGTGTGGCGGGGGGTGGAGGCGAAGCTGCACCTCCGCCGGGCCAACCCGTCGCTGTTCCCCAGCCTCCAGGCGAGAGGCATCCGGCGGGTTCAGATCCTGTCCCTGCGCCGCAGTCTGAGCTACGTGATCCAGGGCATGCCCAACATCGAGTCGCTCAACCTCTCCGGCTGCTACAACCTCACCGATAACGGCCTGGGACACGCGTTCGTCCAGGAGATCCCGTCCCTGCGCGTGTTGAATCTGAGTCTGTGCAAACAGATCACCGACTCGAGCCTCGGGCGGATCGCTCAGTACCTGAAGAACCTGGAGGTCCTGGAGCTCGGCGGCTGCAGTAACATCACCAACACGGGCTTGTTACTGATAGCGTGGGGTCTTCACAGGTTGAAAAGCCTCAACTTGCGGTCGTGTCGACACGTCTCGGACGTGGGCATCGGACACCTGGCGGGCATGACCCGCAGCGCGGCGGAGGGCTGCCTCAGCCTGGAGCACCTAACGCTCCAGGACTGTCAGAAGCTGACGGACCTGTCCCTCAAACACGTGTCGAAGGGTCTCCACAAGCTCAAGGTGCTCAACCTGAGCTTCTGTGGCGGGATCTCGGACGCGGGAATGATCCACCTGTCCCACATGACGTCGCTCTGGAGCCTCAACCTGCGCTCGTGCGACAACATCAGCGACACGGGCGCCATGCACCTGGCCATGGGCACCCTGCGACTCTCCGGGCTCGACGTGTCGTTCTGTGACAAGATCGGGGACCAGAGCCTCGCGTACATCGCCCAGGGGCTGTACCGGCTCAAGTCCCTGTCGCTGTGCTCGTGCCACGTCTCGGACGACGGGATCAATCGCATGGTGAGGCAGATGCACGAGCTGAGGACTCTGAACATCGGCCAGTGCGTGCGCATCACGGACAAAGGGCTCGAGCTCATCGCCGACCACTTGACCCAGCTCGTGGGCATCGACCTGTATGGATGTACCAAGATCACCAAGAGGGGACTCGAACGCATCACCCAGTTGCCTTGCCTTAAAGTGCTCAACCTGGGACTGTGGGAGATGACGGAGGGTGAGAAAGTGAGGTGATGAGGATGAGGGTGTCTTTCACGGGAGGAAGGGAGGGAGGGAAGGGGGGGGGGGGGGGGGGGGGGGCTAAGTGGGCGGGGAAAGTCTTATTTAAAAAAAGCAAACCGTTTCTCTCCATTCGATTCAGCATCCGAAGGTTTAACGAAAGTTGTATATTTTTTTAGGCTGTGTTACGACGCAGAATTTTTATTTCGATTGGATTTGTCAGTTTTAAAAAGCATGTGTTATAACACCACATATAGTGTCTTATGAGACAATTAAAAAGTTATGTCGCTAGCGTGTGGAGTGTAGCTCCGTCTATTAATAACATTTAAAAGTGGTTATATACGCCAAGAACATTCGGCTACCTCGTGTGTGTGTTTCGGATCTTAAAAAAACAAAGAAGGAGAAACTGAGAAATACTGTGCCTAAAGACCACCTCCCTGTCCCCGTCTCTGTCCCCCCCTCTGTCCCCGTCTGTCTCTGTCCCCCGTCTGTCTCTGTCCCTGTCTCTGTCTGTCTCTGTCCCCGTCTGTCTCTGTCTCCCGTCTGTCTCTGTCCCCCGTCTCTGTCCCTCTCTGTCTGTCTCTGTCCCCCGTCTGTCTTGTCCCCGTCTGTCTCTGTCCCCTGTGTCTGTCCCTCGTTCCTGTCTGTCCCCGTCTGTCTCTGTCTCCCGTCGTCTCTGTCTGTCTCCCCGTCTGTCTCTGTCCCGTCTGTCTCTGTCCGACCCGTTTTCTGTTCTCTGTCCCCCGCCCTCTGTTCCCCGTCTCTCTCCCCCCCTCTGTCCCCTGTCTCTGTCCCCCCCTCTGTCCCCTGTCTCTGTCCCCCGTCTCTCAAACGGTGTGCGTGTCTCTCGCCCTCTCCCTCTATGCTCCTCTCGCTCTTTCTGAGAAAAGGGGAAGGAATGAGTGATAACTTTGTCAATTCCCCTTCAGGGTGACAGTTCTCAGAGAAACGGAGGGAAGTCAGTTAATCAGAAGCCGTTTCATTTGATTCTGAAGTCATACAAGTTACGAGAAAAGTACAGTTGAGGAGCAAACAAACAGTTTTTTTTCAGCCACTAGTCTAAACTATGCGGGCCTGGAGAAGGCTCTGATCTGAGCTTTGAAGATGAAATAAAAAGGAGTGTGTCGTTCTGCTAATAGGCCTCTACTGTCTGGGCGGACTGGCAGGTATTTTGTCAAAACAAAATGGCAATGGATGTTGTTGAGAACATCGTAGGCTACTTCAAATTGAAGTGATATCTTTGTGGGTGCGTTTATTGATTTGAAAGAATCAGGGGTCGTTTCAACGTTGATTTGTTCTTGAAGTTATGCCATCTCAAGTTGCCACACTGCTTTGAAGCGGAGGTAAAACTGGTTCAGAGGAAATAAAGAAAATATCCAATCAGAGACATGCATAGAATAAGAACTGATCAATATGTTTCCCCTAATCCCTCGGGGCCACACACACGCGGCCCGTGGCGTTTTCTATCATGTAATGCAATGACCTGCTCGAGATAATTAATACAGACGTCCGTCCTGCTGAAATGCTGTGTTAAATATGTACTGTACATTATGTTTGTAAAAAAAAAAATGCAAATCCCCAAATTAAATTGTTTTATATTCTTACAAAAACAATTAAAGATATTTATATAAAGAACGACTGGTGAGGTGTGTATTGTTTCCTGGTTCCTCGCAGCAATGGCTTATTTATTCATAAGCATTGTCACAAAAAACAATTCTCATTAAGACCAAACGTTGTCGTCAGGGCTTTGGCTTTAGATTTGATGCAACACGGTTTCATTAAAGGCGACTCAACATGGTTCGTGTTCTAACCAATAATGGATGGGGAATGCGTGTGTACGACTTGAGGAATGCTCTTTATCTTTGTTTAATGTACCCCGTCTGTTGATGAGAGGATGCTCTGTTGCTATGTATTATTCTCTTCTTTTTGTTTATAAATCACATTTGACTACACATGCAACTGCTGGCAAATTCCCCAAACCGAACTAGAGGAGAAATAAAACCCAGTGATTGTAGGCTACACCTTATGGGGTAACGGTTTTATTCAAACCTCAAAGCTACGGACGTCTATTCCGATGTTGTGTTTTGGTGTTCGAGGTGTTCTGCTCTTTAACAGGCTAGATCGGGACCTCTAACCACGGAGCTGACAGTGATAGGACCAGAGCTTTGGGATGGGATGTCCTGAGTTGCGTTACTAGAGAGGGCGTTACTGGGGAGCCACGACTCATTGTCTCTTTAGAAGTCAGCAAGACAGGCTTTATTTCTTTCTCCCCTTCTCCTGTTCAGTCACGCATACCAGATCCCCAGGATAAGGCATGCATGTCCCGCAAGACCCCCGACCCCACACACACACTCTTCGAAGCAGCAGCAGAAGTAAAGCCCTGACCTACCCAACCCCCTCCTCTCTCTCTCTCTCTCTCTCTCTCTCTCTCTCTCTCTCTCTCTCTCTCTCTCTCTCTCTCTCTCTCTCTCTCTCTCTCTCTCTCTCTCTCTCTCTCTCTCTCTCTCTCTCTCTCTCCTCTCTCTCTCTCTCTCTCTCTCTCTCTCTCTCTCTCTCTCTCTCTCTCTCTCTCTCTCTCTCTCTCTCCTTGACCACAGTTAGTGACAGTATGGCTACAACAGAATGTGCTGCTTTTTCCGTAGATTTTGTAAAACAGTCCCTGGCTTCTACGAAGGCACAAGCTTTTTGTTTAGAGAACGTTGGAGGAGTTTGCGTGAGGTCAAAAGAGAAGGAGAGGGACTCGTGGTTTGGACTGGAATAACCCAGACAGATTTTTCCTATTAATTTTTGGTAATATAATCAAGGACGCATTTGAGATAATTGTTATAAAGGGAATATCCAGTGTGCTCGGCAGTTTTGGTTCTTGAAAAGAGATCAGAGGAAGAGAGTTGTGGTTTTCTGGAGCACTGCTGTCCCGGAGGAGATTCTACTGTTGAAGTACCGATGGTTTGGGCCTCAACATGGTACCCAACTTCAGGATCCATTCAACTGGACGTATTGGTCTGTTTTTTTTTGGGCTAGGGGTATACTGGAACTAAAGAGGCTTGGGTCTTGACCGACGCATCATGTGGACTAAAGGAGGAGTTGAACAGAAGACTACGCTGTGTCCATGTTTGTATGACCATTGTCTCAAGACACAGCGTAAACAGAGTGATCCCAATAGCGTAAGAATGTGAATGTTTCACAGACAATATTATTGATAAAGGAGGCAACTGTTTGCCAGAAGGTTTCACAAACAGCATCTTACTTTCAACAACACATTCATGATGATATAATTCTTATTTCCGTCGGTTCCGTTTCCCTCCTATGACATTTGACATATTGAAATGTCGCCTGGTAGTCGGGGAGTAAACCGTGCTCCTAACAGCCAGTGAAGCGATCGTCGGGTCTGTCTGGATAGATTGGATTAAGCTAAGATGGTATTGTTTTTGTTGTTGCTCCATACCTCTGACATTCACAAAAAATCAATGTTTGTCCAACAAGCACATAGAGGCCAATTTGTCTAATTGCTGAGAAGGTCAGCTCCTATCTGAGGGTTAAGTCTGAGGCTTGCACTTTGCGGAAGAAAAAAAGAACGTAAAAATCCAAAGCACAACAAACAAAAACGTTAGTATTATAGAAAGTCACGTCTTAAAGCACGAGGCTGTGCAACAAACAAGTTGTAATGTTTTAGATTAAATCGTCACCCCGAAGTGCTCAAAGGTTATCTCTTTTCAGGAAGCAGGCGTATATAAATCGTACTCCATACGCACGTAATGGTATCACCTGCTTTCCATTATCAAAGTTACGCACGCACGCACGCAGGCACTCACTCACTCCCTCGCTGTATCTGAGATCTGCTCGGTACAGTTCCTTCCTGTTAGCTAGAGAGAGAACTTTTCAAGAAGCTGAACTCCAATCCCTGCTCTAATTGGTGCCAGGACGGACTCCTACCGCCGTCTCTCTGGTTGGGTCAGACCGAGGGGACTCGGCTGGTCAACACACGTTTCCTCTCCGCTCATTGACGCTCAAACCCTTCTGGGAGTCAGATGTTGCTGACGTGTCTGGCTCAGGGACCACAGGCCTGGTTTATGATCAACAGTAAACCCGGCCACCTCCGTACTGCAGTAGTAAACAGACCTGCGTCACTACATTACTACTATGTTACTACTCCATACTACCCCAACGCAGGGGTAGGTAACACACAGACACAGACACAGACACACACACACACAGACAGACACACACAGACACACAGACACAGACACACACACGCACACAGACACACAGTACGAATGTCCTTGTGGATCAAAGCAGCCACAGCCTGGTGTGGGGTGAGGAGACGTTGGTTCTCTCAGGGAGAGGAGGTTCTCTGAGAAGGTTCTCTCAGGCTGAGGAGGTTCTCTCAGGGAGAGGAGGTTCTCTGAGGAGGTTCTCTCAGGGTGAGGAGGTTCTCTGACAAGGTTCTCTCAGGCTGAGGAGGTTCTCTCAGGGTGAGGAGGTTCTCTGAGGAGGTTCTCTCAGGGTGAGGAGGTTCTCTCAGGGTGAGGAGGTTCTCTGAGGAGGTTCTCTCAGGGTGGGGAGGTTCTCTGAGGAGGTTCTCTGAGGAGGTTCTCTCAGGGTGAGGAGGTTCTCTGAGGAGGTTCTCTCAGGCTGAGGAGGTTCTCTCAGGGAGAGGAGGTTCTCTGAAGAGGTTCTCTCAGGCTGAGGAGGTTCTCTGAGGAGGTTCTCTCAGGCTGAGGAGGTTCTCTGACAAGGTTCTCTAAGGCTGAGGAGGTTCTCTCAGGGAGAGGAGGTTCTCTGAGGAGGTTCTCTCAGGCTGAGGAGGTTCTCTGAGGAGGTTCTCTGAGGAGGGTACTCTCAGGGTGAGGAGGTTCTCTGAGGAGGTTCTCTGAGGAGGTTCTCTGAGGAGGTTCTCCCAGGCTGAGGAGGTTCTCTCAGGCTGAGGAGGTTCTCTGAGGAGGTTCTCTGAGGAGGTACTCTCAGGGTGAGGAGAGTACTCGCCCGTCCCTGTGCTCAGCTGACTCCCTGTGTCCTGCCAGGCCATCTCCCACCGTGCTACGATCAAGGGCTAATCCTCCAGGCGCTAAGTTAGCGTCTCGGCATCTAGGTCAGATGAGGTTCTAGGGGTCCCTTTCCACCAGGCTCCCTGACTCACCCTCTCTGACTCGGGAAACCCTGTACGTACAAAATACTTCTCGTACAACGAACCCAGAACTTGAGGGGCTCTGGCCCCCTGTGTTTCTTTTTTTCTCCTTTTTTTTACTGTGTGTTAAAGTTGAACTGTTTGGCTGCAGTGCTCTCGGCCACATTTCCTGTCAGTGAGTGAAACAACAGTATGTGGTGTGTGTGTGTGTGTGTGTGTGTGTGTGTGTGTGTGTGTGTGTGTGTGTGTGTGTGTGTGTGTGTGTGTGTGTGTGTGTGTGTGTGTGTGATGTTTTACTGCCACCATTAAAAGACTAGTTTACCACTAAAAGGGGATCTGGGGGTCTTTACAACAAAGCAACGGGGGTATTAGCAGTAACGTGTTACTGCCCCTTACAATTTCTCTCCCCCCCCTTTCCCCCCTTTCCTCCCCCCCTCCACAATCATTTATTCAATCAGTCGCTTTGTTGGTCTCCTGTACGCCAGTCTGTTTGTCTCCACCCCCGCCCAACCTCACCTTTTGCTGCAGCAGTCCTTTGCATCTCTCTGTCTCTCCCCCTCTCTCTGTCTCCCCCCCTCTCTCTGTCTCCACCCCCTCTCTCTGTCTCCCCCCTCTCTCTGTCTCTCCCCCTCTCTCTGTCTCCCCCCTCTCTCTGTCTCTCCCCCTCTCTCTGTCTCCCCCTCTCTTTCTCTCCCACAGTCCTCTGTCTGACTGCCATTTGTCTGCTAGTTCTAGTGATTTATTTGGTCTCTCTCTCTCTCTCTCTCTCTCTCTCTCTCTCTCTCTCTCTCTCTCTCTCTTCTCTCTCTCTCTCTCTCTCTCTCTCTCTCTCTCTCTCTCTCTCTCTCTCTCTCTCTCTCTCTCTCTCTCTCTCTCTCTCTCTCCTGTCGTTCATGTCTCCCTCTTTTTCTCTCCCGATCTCTTCTCCATCTCAACCTCTTTTTTTTGGTTGCTGACAAAATGTCAGCACCCAAAACTTTTTAAAGCACAATAGTCTTTCTGTCTCATCCTTCCCTTGGATCTCTCCCCCTCTCTCCCTCCCTCTCCCTCTCCCTCTCCCTCTCCCTCTCCTCTCCCTCTCCCTCTCCCTCTCCTCTCTCTCTCTCTCTCTCTCCCCCTCCCTCCCTCCCTCCCTCCCTCCCCCCCATGGGCCCTGAGGGTGTGTGTGTGTCTGTGTGGTTGTGTGTGTGTCTGTGAGTGTGTGTTTGTTGACAGTGCATTATTTGTGATAATGTATACCGCAGGGTGTTATATTATTTTGTTCCGTGTGTAACCAAACTTTTTCGGGCCCTCCTTCCCGGAGTGTGGATCCAGAACCATTAAAGCGGAACGTCCCACTGGTCTGAGTGCTGCTTCGTACTGGTCTGAGTGCTGCTTCGTACTGGTCTGAGTGTTGCTTCCCACTGGTCTGAGTGCTGCTTCGTACTGGTCTGAGTGCTGCTTCGTACTGGTCTGAGTGCTGCTTCGTACTGGTCTGAGTGCTGCTTCGTACTGGTCTGAGTGCTGCTTCGTACTGGTCTGAGTGCTGCTTCGTACTGGTCTGAGTGCTGCTTCGTACTGGTCTGAGTGTTGCTTCCCACTGGTCTGAGTGTTGCTTCCCACTGGTCCGAGTGCTGCTTCCCACTGGTCCGAGTGCTGCTTCGTACGCGTCTGTCAGAGATTCGCAGTCTGCAGCATTGACACCGTTTCTGTGGGAGAAGTTTATGATACAGTTTATGAAAATAGTACGAGTGTGTGATTGTGGAAACGTAGGCTGTGGACGCACAATTGACCCATGTGTGTGGAGCATGACCCTCTTCAGCTAAAAAGAGGCCAAGGCTGAAAGATTAGATTATCAGACTAATGATCAGAAAAATAAGCCAGAACAGACAGGCCCAGTCATGTAAACTCCTTTATGTACAGAAATCTGTCCGTTCTATCGGGATGCATCTTATCTTCCGATATAGAGCGGCTGTTTATCCATCATGTAGCCTGTTTGTATGTGTGTCTCTAGCCATATCTGCCTGCTATATATTATTCATCCATCTTTCCCCATCAGGGACTCCAGAAGTCTATTTAAAATGTAATCCAGCCTTGAAGATGAGGATACCATCTATATGGGTTTATGGCAGTTTGTATCAGATAACCTTTATTCGTCTGACGGACAGAAACAGCACTGCCTAATGCAATAAGCCGTTTAATGACATCCGCATGTTTCACATCACGGTCCCGTGGACCGACCCCACAAAGAGTAATCAGATATGATTATGAAACGAGGAAGAGTCAGGAGCCGTTGATAACCATCATATGTACTGGAATTGAGGTGGTGGGGCTGGAGAATAGAGGGACATAGAGGAGGGGCGTGGTGTGTGAGAGAGAGAGAGAGAGAGAGAGAGAGAGAGAGAGAGTGACAGAGCGAGAGAGAGTGACAGAGCGAGAGAGAGAGAGAAAGAGAGAAAGAGAGAAAGAGAGAGAGAGAGAGAGA
>OLKM01007572.1:0-2500 GCA_900291075.1 Melanogrammus aeglefinus | reverse complement strand
CAGAATGAGCCTCTAAATGACACAAACACACAAACACACACACACACACACACACATAGCAGGCACGCACACACACACACACACACACACACACACACACACACACACACACACACACACACACACACACACACACACACACACACACACACACACACACACACACACACACACAATCGTTACATATGCCCCCCACTCTCTGTGTGTGGTGTGCACACCCACACACACACGCACACAAATGAGATGGATGAATTAAACATGGGTGGGCTCGGCTTGGTGGGGGGGGGGGGGGGCTGGCAGGGCTGACATAAAGTCAATGACATACATTATTCACTAGCGCACGTTAGCCCAGCCAAGGCAACACATGACCTTTCACCCCAGGAAGTGCATCCAAACATAACGACCAAAACAATAAGGGGGTTCCCCGCTAAACAGGAGGAGAAGTGTCGGGGGGGGGGGGGCGTTGTAATAAGGGATCCATGAATATACCTCGGCACAAAAAACAAGGCTTGGATTTTGTTGTTGTTTAAAGATGCCCGCCCTATCTGTAATAGTTTATTTGAATACGTTGGTCAAACAGCCCCAGCAAGGCGTAGGAAATAGCAGCAGAGTTGGAGGTGCTCTCGCTACAATGTCCTGCACTAACTTTGAGCTGAGACCAAGCAGAGAGCCAGTAAGAGTCGGTTTAGCTGTACAACCGGACAGGAAACTGCCAAGCATGACATCATTCTCCCCGGGAGGAGCACTTCCTCTCTGACATTCTTCACTCAAGACACATACACACTCACCAGGAAATGGCCCCTATCAACACACACACACACACACACACACACACACACACACACACACACACACACACACACACACACACACACACACACACACACACACACACACACACACACACACACACACACAGGAGGGATTCAACACAGAAACACACGGGCAGAGAAGCACACGGGAGGAAATGGAGCACATCAACAGCAACCCGCTGGAGTGTGTGCAAACTCAAACAAACACAAACACACACTTAAAAAGTGCCAATAAACCTTGAGAGGGCATTGTGTGTGTGCGTGTGTCTGAGCGTGGGGGTGTGTGTGTTTGAATGTGTGTGTGTGTGTGTGTGTGTGTGTGTGTGTGTGTGTGTGTGTGTGTGTGTGTGTGTGTGTGTGTGTGTGTGTGTGTGTGTGTGTGTGTGTGTGTGTGTGTGTGTGTGTGTACGTTGAAGGGCTCCCCAGGAGGGGGACAGAGAGAGAGCAAAAGAGGGGGAGAGGGAGAGAGGGAAAGAGAAACAGAGAGAGGAGATAGTAAGAGAGGGAGAGAGAGAGAGAGAGAGAGAGAGAGAGAGAGAGAGAGAGAGAGAGAGAGAGAGAGAGAGAGAGAAGAGAGAGGGAGAGAGAGAGAGAGAGAGAGGAGAGAGAGGGAGGGAGAGAGAGAGAGAGAGAGAGAGAGAGAGAGGAGAGGAGGAGAGAGAGAGAGAGAGAGAGAGAGAGAGAGAGAGAGAGAGAGAGAGAGAGAGAGAGAGAGAGAGGAGAGGGAGAGAGAGAGAGAGAGAGAGAGAGAGAGAGAGAGAGAGAGAGAGAGAGAGAGAGAGAGAGAGAGAGAGAGAGAGAGAGAGAGAGAGAGAGAGAGAGAGAGAGAGAGAGAGAGAGAGAGAGAGAGAGAGAGAGAGAGAGAGAGAGAGAGAGAGAGAGTGATAGAGTGATAGATCAGGGAGATCAGGGATCCAAGCGGCTTCTTATCTGCACACACAGCGATACCCCCCACTGGCGTGCGGGGCACACGCTTGCCTCACACACCCTCTCTCTCACTCTCACACACACTCATTCAAACACACACACACACACACACACACACAAACACACATACACACCCACACGCACACGCGCACACACGCGCACACACACTCACCAACACACACACACTCACTCACAAACTGAGGCGTCCTCTCTGTGGTGTGTCCCCAGAGAGGCTCGCCCTGCTTGGGGTACAGTTTGAAGCGGGCCCTTGGGGGCCCCGGGAGAGGGGAACACACAGGTTGTCAGAGCCAAGAGAGGACATCCAGAGCCGGAGGGGCAGTCCTGCCCTCCAAAAGCAGCCCGACCAGCCCCCATTCATGGGTTGTGGTGGATGGCGGGGGTGTGGGCAGGAAATTGAGGGGTTGGGAGGTTAGTCTACAATTATATGGATACGCAGAGTGAACGCGACCGAAAAAAAATAAAAAGGGGTTCCGCTGGGAAATGAAGGGAAACAGAGTGAGAACACTGAGAGGAGAGATGGGGGGAGATAGAGAGGGAGGGACATGGAGAGGGGGACAGGGAGAGCAAGAGAGAGAGAGAGAGAGAGAGAGAGAGAGAGAGAGAGAGAGAGAGAGAGAGAGGGAGAGAGAGAGAGAGAGAGAGAGGAGAGAGAGAGAGAGAGGAGAGAGAGAGAAGAGAAGAGAGAGAGAGAGAGGAGGACGGAGAGAAGAGAAGAGGAAGAGAGAGGAGAGAGAGAGAGA
>OLKM01007571.1:0-11408 GCA_900291075.1 Melanogrammus aeglefinus | reverse complement strand
TCTGGTCAATCGCCTTGTCACAACCATCCGATCAAATAATTTGCATTATTAGTTATATTATTATTATATTATATTATTTAATGTATTATGTATTGATTGGCGCTGTGGCCTATCTTGCATTTATTGCAGCTGTGTCGAGAGAGCTATGAGGTTAGATGGAGCACGAGGGACCAGCATCCGCGGTGAAGCATCAGATCAGAAATGATGTTGATTTTATTTGGATATCACAGTGGGTTACAGTACGTTCACGATGCAGAATCAGTGTGTCCTCTGCATGGGGGTCCTGGACCCTTGCGACTATGTGTGTGAAAATTTAATCCTGTGGCCTGGCCGGGTCTGCTCCGAAGTTTAATTATAGGAACAATTGATCTGCAGAGCCCGCAACAGTGGCATGGCGTAAAACGAGCATAGATCTTGACTACTTCGTGCGTTAGCACCATAGCTTTGTTCAAACACTTACTTTCGCTTTCCTTTAGGTATTTTGTGCAGTCATTATAGAGCAGCCGTCGAATGGTCATGTTTTAAGGCCTTTATCTCATGAGCTAAACCTTCCCCAAAAGTTCTGCACAACATGTAGTGATAACACTGGGTTTTGCTGGGGGCGCAATAGCTATTTCCAGCGCTGGGTCTATGTTGATTTTGCAATTTGCCTCCCCAGGTGTTTTTTCTTGTGTAATTAGGTCCAGGGAAATGATCGAATTATCCTTATGTTGCGTCACTGGGGATGTGCGTGACCTTTAAGTTGAAGAAGTCATGTATCTCTTTTTTGTTGCTGATAACGTTGTGTACGTAAATGCGTAAAAAGTGCATTAGTGGGACCGGGTTAAAATTGAGAAGTGACGTGTGAGTAGGGGAGGATGAGTGATATTTTTCCTGGTGGATTAACCCTGTGGATCAATGAACAGGAAGAAGCGCCGTTTGGACATCCAGCAACGGACCGGGCCCGTTAATTTCAGCCAAGAGGCGGACGAGGGACGAGAATGGTGAACCCCACGCTCGGCGAGCGCGGCGTCTTCGCCGCTGTCGACAGTAGGACAAACAAGATCCTCTCTCACTCGACGGCCCACCACCCGTCTATATCTCACGACGCAACCGCACCGCACGCACGCACGCACGCACGCACGCACGCACGGCACGCACGCACAGACCCAGCACGCACCTGCACCGCTAAACACTACATACACACACACCACACACACACACACATACATCACACACACAACACATCGAGCACACTCTCATTTCCCCACTTCGGGCACTTAATAGACAGCGGGAGGTGGGGGGGGCTTTCGGTTCTGTTTGATTCTGTGTCTGTAATTTTGTTATATTAGCCGCCTGTGAAATGGGTGATTTTTTTGAGTTCAGTGAATTATACAGAGACTCAACAAGTAGCGGGACTTTTGATTATTGCTTCCACTGGACGCACCAGTAGCGTGTATATAGTCCGCTCTGCAAGTCTATTCTAGAGCGTTGCTAGCCCATTTTTCACTATATCCTTATTGTTAGTAGGAAATTGATATAGAAACTGTGACAAAATCACAGACTTCACACTCAGCGTGAACACAACTGAGTTGTGTGGCATTGTAACACATGGCGAGACTTGTGTGTTTGTGTTTATTATTAAGCTTCCACTGGTCTGTTAAGACGACAATACGATCCACAACACATGTATTAACATGAAAAAAAAAAAAAAAAAAAGCCTTGTCGTAATGGCGGGACGAAACTGTCGGAATGGCGAGTTGTCAACGTTTGCATGTCGGAAATGGTGGTAATGTCTGAATGGTGACATGTCTTGAATAGTAGAATGTCGAATGGCGATATGTCGGAGTGGCAGCATGTCGGAAGTGGCAGCATGTAACCATGGTGGCATAAGAAAGTGAGACTTCAGAAAGTTCACATTCTGTACTACAAATATAACTACAATATAGTAAGGGGGATAGTTATGTGAATAAAATTGATACCAAGCCACCAGTGGCATCACTGTAATTTGAAAGGCTGGTGGGAAGCATGTCTTTGAAATGGACCTACAAGGGCGCAGAAGGAAAGGATGTGCAAGGCCGCTTAGTCAAATCAGACTACTCTTGATTTGTAAAGGTAAATAAAAAAAATCTGGGCCTAATTTTTGCTCTCAATGACTGAAGTTATTTGTTGTAATTTAGGCTATGTTTTATTTTCAGTTACAATTGTTTTTAAGAAAAGACTCAAGACCAAAAGTGATTGCCATTTAAAATGCATCATGCTCTGAATCATTTCACCCTTTCCACCAATAACAAACAGAACAGTTAGGAGTAACAAACTAGTAAAAGAACGAAAACATTATTTCAAACAACCTGATCTATAGGCGTGGTACCTAGCAACGAATGTCGGCTAGCAGCACAAACGTGAACTTGACACTTGTCGTGGCGTTTGGTTAGCCAGGCTAGCGCCGCCTACTGGTTCCGGCAAATTTTATTTGCCTCAACCATATATATCAGGGAACTAGCAATGCGTGTTTCGGTTTGCTCCGTCCGCCAGAGCGGACGGACCAATCAGCGAGCAGATGTGTGGCGATGACGGGCGATGACGGGCGATGGACGTCGAACTGAAGCGCCCAAACTGAAATACCGGTGTAGTTCCCAAGCTGCGGTAAAACAGTTGACGAGATGGATGTCGGCGAAGCTATACGCTCTGTGGCTTTCAAACTTATTCAGAGATATTAAAGTACTTAAAGCCAGAACCAAGAAGCATGTTTGACGAATTTTTTGGAAGGGCAAAACGTTTTTGGACTTCTTCCTACCGGGTTTGGGAAAAGTTTATTTACCAGCTGGCCCCGTTAGTGGCGAAGACATTATGCAAGCCAAACGCTAATGCTAACCCTATTGTCATCGTTGTGTCCCCCCTGCTTGCCCTGATAGAAGACCAGATTAAGGAGGCAGGGATACTGGGTGTAACAGCAGGCCAGCTTGGGCGTTAGTGATGACCAGGACATAATAAACGGAAAATTCAGCATCGTTTTCGGGAGTCCTGAGTCTTGGATACTCAATACCAAATGGCGAGGAATGCTATCATCCAACGTGTACCAGGACAACATCATTGGTATCGTCGTGGATGAGGTGCACGTAACGTATAAATGGTGAGTTCGCACACGTTAAAGTCACAACTATTTGCTTGAATTGTATTTTAATTTCACTCATGTAATTGGTATGAAATTAGCCTATAGATAACAAATGATGCCATGTTACCGATGTTGGTTTGATTCACTTTTTGTTTCACTAATTGTTTTTCTGACGACAGTTTAGTTTGTAAAGTTTACGTTACCATGTTAACTTAAAACAACGTGACATTACACAATATAGACGTTTTATGCTTCTGGAATGCCATTTATTGTCCCAATCACTTTGTCATAGGGGTTATAGGAAATGCTGTCTCGGTTCAGATGAAGCACTAACATTTGCCTATAATGTTGACATTTAGCAACACATTTTAATGGAAGGTAGTGATGGCCATACTGTTTAGCAAGTTATCATTATGTGACACTTATGTTCCTTCCCGTTTCGTTCACGCAGGGGCGAAGCTACCAAAGGATATTCACCATTCAGAGAGAGTTTTTCGAATGTGGGAGAGCTGCGAGATCCATCGTCAAAGAGGGTGGAGTTGAGGCGTATGCATTCCTTGATTTTTCCATTCTATTACTTATTTATTTAAAAATAACATTCGTATAGAAACAGCATTTTGTGTAGTAGAATCAATTTTAGGCTGTTTTGTTGATGTAGTGGTAAATTTGAACATTCCTTTGTTTTAATCCAATCACCTGAGGATGATTAGATGTTGCATATGGCCATTACAGTGACAGTTTTTTTATTGATGCTATTTTCAGGAACCCCCGTATTGGCGCTGACTGCTTCAGCAGACATCAGATCTCGTGGACGAATCTCCAGGATCCTGCTTATGGACAAGGCCTGTTCACGTCACTGCAAGCCCCCAAGCAAGACTAACATCTCGACTTGGACTGTGTCAGACCTTAAACAACACCATGGACTGTTTTGACTGGTTAATCAATGACATAAAAAATCAAAGGTGAAATGATGCAGCCAGTTCTGATCTACTGCCAACGTTGAAGATGGTGGGGAAGGTATATGCTTACCTAAAGGCAGAACTACACAACAATGCTTGGGTAAACTGCGACCTTGAGCGTAACTATGACAAACTCCTCATTGGAATATTCCACAGCAAGACTCTTCCACAGAACAAAGAAAGAATATTGAGGTCACTGAGAGGGGAAGGCAGTTTTCGAGTTGTGTGTGGCCACAACAGCTTTGGGCATGGGCTTAAATTTCCAAAATGTCTCTCACATTGTCCATGTATGGGTTACCAAGTGATTTAGAAACACTTGTCCAACAAGTGGGTCGTGGCTGGCAGACATGGTCAACCAGCACATGCCATTTTGTACAACACTAAAATGTACTTGAACATTGAGAAAGAAGGTTAGAGAGCTGGTTTCTTTTGCTAAAGATCAGTGTGTATCAGAAAATGCCTTTATGCTCATTTTGAAGAGGAGCCCATTAGCGTTCCAGCCAGGGCACCAGTGTTGCACATTCTGCCACAGTATGTGTTCCTGTTCCCTTGGAACATGTGCAGAGCCCATATCCAAATTACGAGGCAACACCAAAGCAAGACTGTGAGCTGGGGTTCTAGACAGGTGAGCGAAAAAGACAAATCTTTGGATTGCAGATTTGCTTAATGACTACAAGGACTAGTTTGATAAACTCCTCCACTCATCTGTACACTTCACAAGAGGCATGCACAGGATTTAGTCAAGAACTGGTTGTTTCAGTCTTGAACCATTGCCAATACATATTTGATTTGCAATATGTTATTGTTAACCTCCCTGTCTTCAGAGCTTGACCATGCGAAAGAAATTTGATATCATTATTGAGGTTTTTGGTGATGTTGATGTTGATGTTGCAATCTGTTTTGAGCGAGAGCTTGGATGAGCCAGATCTTACTATGGTACCTATTTCGATGATGCTGATGACTGTTCTGATGCAGATGATGCACTGAGAAGCTGCGTTAGTAGCTCTGAGTCAGATATGTGAGTAAGGAAATTATCCACATTATCATGGAGGAATGTATTTGCAGTACATATTGTTAAATGTTTGCTTCTTTGATATACAACTGTATATATTATATAACTGAGCCAAAATAAAAAATATGTTGTGATCCCTTGTTTCCAAAACCTTATTTTACAGACAACACAGCACAATGACTTGGCAACACTATAATAAGTTATATTATTCATCTATGATAACACACTATCAAAGAAAGTTTCAACAATTTACATTGTTTACTCAATTACTGTAATGCAAAGTGTAATGACATAAATTATTAAACATTGACAATCAAGATTGTTACATCTGAGAATAGCTCTCTTTACATGAGTGCTTGAGACACTCCCACAATGCAATAATTGCCATAACATGTTTCATGCCTTGTCTTATCAAAACCTGGGCCCCTACATGCTTTTGCATGTCTATTTCTTTAAATGGTTATAGCTCTCAACTCTTTCAGTTTTGGAACGCATCCACTGCCACAGGTCCTATATTTCAAACGGGAAAAAATGTTGCGCTCAAAGTTGGGGAAAGCCAAAGTGTCTCCCTGGTTGGCTTTTGAAAACCTCTGTCTCCCTAATACTCTAAGCAAACACGAAAACATCTTCCCTCAAGTTGGCGTGATGATGGGTGCCACTTGTGCGTGTCACCTGCAGCTCTTTGTCCGTTGTGTCCATCATCGCCTTTCAACACACCAACAGATCTGCTGACCCTGTCAGCAGATTCCTTCTGTCAAGTTTGGGCCCTTGTTTTTCAGGAAGGCCTTTAGGAAATTGTTCAAGTGCTTCTAGGTGCAGATCCAGAGGAATGTTTTTCTTCCTTTACCACCTTTCCATTCCAGAATCTGTTCCATTTCAAGTTGTGTGCAAGCCGAGGTGATAAGGTTGCGTTAAGTTGCACAGTGAGGAGGAAGGTACTGTATGCATACTGAGTATGTCCATAAGCCTTATAGATGAGCAACGCCACCTTATACAGCCTCATAAGACGCTCCCCATCCCCTTCTTTCACAGCATCCAAAAAGTTTGCAAAGAAGAAACCCAAAGCTAAGCCTGGCCTCTGTGTGCAATTTCTTGTGGTCGTCCATACTGGAGGGCACAGGCTCAGCTGCTGGAGCTGGTGCCACCACAAGACCATGGACTTTATTCTCATGGTTGACTCTTGCCTTGGGAGTATATGAATGCTTTTGAGCACCCTGGTTCACGACACGGGGAGTTTTTTTTTTTTGATGTGTTTCTTGCTTCTTCTGAAAATGCCAGCTGAGAGTTCAGAACATGTCTGCAAACATGACAAACTTATTGACGACCTCTGCCACACTGTCATGGAGCCAGGCCCTCTTTTGTTCATCAGAGCCTTGGAGGATGTGGTCTGGAACAAAACCCTCTGGTTTGGTCTAAAAAAAGTATAAGGAAAATTATGTTAGGCCATGGTATATGCTTTTTACCTGTTTCTTCATATCTTGCATTTTCATGCAGCAATAAAATTTCTTGAATCTGTGTGGTATCTTGTAATAATCTTTCTGTGATTTGAATGAACCGAAAATTGACATATTTGGCTTGCTTAACATGCCTATGCTCTAAACGTGACATTTGTTTACCTGCGTGTAAACAGGTCTAAAAATGTATTGACAAACAATTTGGTAAATAAATAAACTGATTCATATCAGTTTATTGGCTACATGTAAATGCACTGATTCAGATAATTATTTGGGCTAAATACCTGATACATCATCCAGGTTGAAGTGTTCCATCGCTGCTGCCAGGAAAAGGGCTGTAGTGTCAACCTGGACAAACTGTTTGTAGGCATTGTATGCAGCGTGCGGGCCTTGCTTTGCATTGCTGCACCTTGAAGTCAAAGTCTCAGTTATTGGATAGGCATGTGAAAATAGAAAAAAATAACTTGTGTTTGTTGTGATGATGAAGGAATACACATAATATGTATTTCTGATTATCACACGGTGAAATGGAGTACTAAATACTGATTGGCTAGCAGGTTGTGTGTTAAGTCTTCCTAAAGCACAACTACTGTATGAAGCTAGATCTGGTTAAAAAGTTTAATCACCTCAACAATGCTCGTTTGAATGGCAGCCATACCAACTATAGTAAAACGCCAGTTGAACTTGACAGCTACAGTGGACTCAACTGTTTGTAGCGATAACCACTGTTGAAAAGAAAGTAGTAGAGCAACTGATCAGGCTTGTATATACATTAGCTACGCCCTTTTGTAGACTATGTTTTAAACTGACGTTCATTCTTTGCAGCCTCCACATTAGTTGCAACCGTGTGACAAGCGGAATAACAGCCTTTGAGGTGTGCCGTTATACAGAATTAATGAACTTGGCAGAAGCAAACTTCACTCCGGCTAGCACCAACGTGAAGTCGCCTGTTATTTCATACATAACTGTTAGGCAGTCTCCAAGCAGGGACTGCAGATAAAAAACATTTTACATGCAGTAAAGTAAACAATATTTAAGAGGAATTAGAAGAGGGAGAGAACAAGACACTTGTTAATGAAAGCAGACCAAAAAAATGCAGGCAAGGATACAGAACTAAAAAAGGGAGACAGAGTAAAAAGTTGACATACACACACAGACAAAGGTAACATATGTCAGGACAGAGAGAAATAAAGCTCAGAGAAAATAAGACATACATGGTAAAAGTTGACAAACAATTGGAGGAGACACACAGACAAATAGAAGTGGATAAGTTAGAGCTGACATAGGAAATGGTTTGATGGATGGATTGACAGATACATAAATACATAGATAAACATAAAGAGAGGCAGACAGACAGGTAGATAGATGAGTAGAAAGACGGACAATAATAAACACATTACCATTTCGGCAGAAACCAGCCCAATTCAGTTGTGGCTGTTGCTCATGGTCATAAACATGCACACAGTTCATATATCCAAGACAAATTCATGTTTGCCGAAGATCATCAGTAGAAGAACAGTCCTTGGGAAGCATGTATAAACACATTGTTTTTAAAAACAGATCATACTACAACACAACATAACAGAGCATATTGGCATTAATCTAAAGGCATTATATCTCCATATCTACACATGTTGTACTCTATAATAAGTACCTTAACTTATTCATGTTTGCAAGGAGAGTTCCATGGTCCTTTGCAGAGTCCACACTGTAAAAAACCTGGTGATAGATCTGTGGAGCATATTAAAATAACAGAATTACGGGTAAAATGTTCTATATTCCATTGTAAAGTACTTGTGCATACTTATGGTGTGGTGTCACAGTTAGGAACATCCAATTTCCAGACTATATGTTGGAGGCAAATGAAATATGCCGGAAGCATTAGGCAGCGTAGCCTTGCCAGTATTTTTTTGTTATTGGGAAAGACAAGTACAGACCAAAAATATTATTTCTAATGGCATGCCAATCTTTCAAACTTGAATGCGAGGCCCTCCAGTCTGTCTTTTTCAGTTTCTCCATCAGCAAAGGCCAACTGGACATTCCTGCAGTTGCTTCTCTGTAAGTCTGTCGCCTCCAATGAAAATCTTCTCCAAACCATCAGGAGATAACGGACACATACCTACAGAGAACAGACCATTAAAGGAATGATTTTCAAACAAATTTTTCATTTTTTTTCTATAAATAATTATGGACTATCTAGACAAAAACATTTCAACAATTTCCAATTCTTTCAGTATGGTTCAATTCATGTTTGGAAAACTGTCCCTCAATGTCAGGAGAGATACATATCCTTTGATATTTACTCGTTCTGAAGCTGTTGGAGAAACGTCAACCAAGTCACCAGTTTGACACTCATTCTGAACAGAAGTCCGGAGTGGGAACTACATATAGAAAAAAACAAAAAAACAACAATTACAATAACTGTGTCTAAAAACCTCAGGAGATGTACTACTTTAGTTTGGCAGATGCAATAATGCAAACATTACAAGAATATTTCTTTCATTGTGTTATAATAAGAACGACTTACATGGGTTGAAGGCTGGGACATTTGCTTCAGAATACTGGGTGTGGATGTGGTGCACAACAACATTTGAGAAGGGTTTGAACACTTCCAGATACGTTGTGAGGATTCGGCCTTCCCAACACCACAAATTCTCGGACAGAGGTTGGCTTGAGTCTGGTTGTCAGGAAGTGACATTCCAAGGTCATATTCTGTCAAGCTATTTGTCGGTTGAGAGTTTTCCAGGTGGAGTGTGGGGACTCGGTCGATGACACACATGTGGTGTATCCAGTGTATAGATTTGTTTGGCACATTTGTAGACTGGTGATGTGTGTGTAAGAAAAAATCAAGGTTGTCAAAAATTATTGAATAGGTACTTGGAACCCGTGAAGGAGGAGGTGGTGGAGAAGGCAGAAGTGCAACACCCAAATCGGCCATTTCTTCATTAGACAGGGTGCTGAAAGTGAAAACATCACAGCCATCCAGCTCCTGTGTAAGCTGCTCTGTGGTCCCTGTAGTGCTGCTCTGTTCTGTGGTTGTGGGCACTGCACTTGTTGAAATGTCTGAAAGGAAATAGAAATCAGTCTGTTATATTTTACAATGAAAGTCTCAGGGAATAATAGCTACTCATAAAAATAAAACAAAAAATATATTAAAGCTAGCTGACCTGATATGGTAAGATCCTCCAAGCTTCTTTGAATCTCTGCAGCTGTGGCGTCACTTGATGTCGCGCCTTGTGACTGGGAGCTGTAGAAATATTCCAATTCCCTTTTCAGGGACAACACAGGAACTGTGCAGATGTGTGCAAGCTCTTTTTGTTTCCCAACTGCTCGTTGGTGGACTGTGGAAATTCCCAGTTTTGCCAGTCGTTGGAAAACAGCCCTTTTAGCGCCACCATACATCAAAACTGAGTCCACATAATATGCAAGGGCAGATAATCTTGGTTGCCTTGCCCTCAAAGCTACTGATGCTGCCGTGCAAATGTGGGGCACAGAGTCTTCAGTGATCCTTGACAGTAGACTTGTTAGGAATGGGGCCATCTGCTTTAGTTCCTCATGCAGTGTCACGAATGAGAATGATTGCATGTCATTTGCACCTGACCTCCATAGCATGAACTGATGCAATGGATTGCACAGCATCTTGCACTCAGCCTCAACAATGTTTACAAAACTGGGACGTAAATGGTTGGTGAGCTCTTTGTGTTGTGAGATGAGATTGGCAGCTCTCAAAAGGTTATTTTTTGCCAAGTTCTCAATAATTCCAGCAACGTCTGACTGGAATTTGAAGGTTCTTGTATCATGTAAGGAGTATGTCAGGACAACCTACAACATAAACGGTATATAAGGGTTTCATGCAAATACAAAGTAAAACAAAAAACAAAAAACACATTGATCAAGGAATACATTTGCATTATATGACTGTGCTCTGAGTGTATGTGAACTCATATGTGGGCTGTTGCAGTGACCCCCCTCCTGCCTCTGACCAAAACAATGGAAAAAAATGCTAGGCGTTTAGCACCTAACATTACAGCAATTGAAAATGGGCTAAATCACGTTTTGGGCTTATCTAAAAACTGAAGCGGAAAAATATACACACACTGGCTAATACTTTTAGGCTACCATGAATATAGAAATAGAGTTGTTTTACCCACCCCAGTAATACTTGTCCGTGAAGGTAACGTTGACGTTACGGTGGACTTGCGAGATTTCTTTATATCCCTTGGAGTTTTAGACGGAGTGGGTTCTCTGTCTCTTTTTTCAACGACACTTGCACTTGCTCCAGTGTCCGATGTCTCCTTGTCTTTCCAAGTATTAATTATATCCGTGTCGTTTTGTAATCGGACAAGTACTCGGTAACATTTCATGCACATCCGACTGGAGCGAAGCGGTGTTTTGATCAGATTCAAACCGAACTTTGAAAGCAGACTTTCTGTCTTACTGTCAAATATAATCTTTGAATGCGTTATTGTTCCTTTGATGCGTAGATTTGAGGAACAGAAACGACAACACTCGTCAATACACATGTTCTTCTTCTTGTTGTTGTTTTACGGCGGTGGGATGTCAATAGCCTACACATGTTTTCAATGTGCTCAAAAAGACTACAATGCTAAACCACCCGGCTTCCGGCGCATAGCATACGTCACCGCCAAGCAGCAGCGATTAGTCGAAGCAAACGGAAGCAACCGCCTCCCGGAAGCAAACGAATCTCTACGGCTCGTGTTCAGACGCTATATGAAATGTAATGAAGTAAGCGGCTGATGCATCAGGCTAGCGTTTGGTTGCCCTATCAAGATTTTTCACATCAGGGAAACCAGGAACAGCCCACGTTGGAGATTTTCCATTATTCATTAGCAAACAGGGCCAGCAATACAGTTGATTGCTAGTAATGC
>OLKM01007570.1:0-11424 GCA_900291075.1 Melanogrammus aeglefinus | reverse complement strand
CTAGTCACACATCTGCTTGCTCTAGCACTTGCCTGCTTGATGGATAACGATATGACTTACAATCACATGTGAGAGAGAGAGAGAGAGAGGAGACGGACGAGGGGGAGTGAGAAGGAGAGGAGGAGAGATGAAGAGAGAGAGACTGAGAGAGGGAGAGAGAGGAGAGAGAGCTGAGAGAGAGAGAGAGAGAGAGAGAGGGTAGAGAGGATGGAATGAGAGAGGAGAGGAGAGAGAGAGGTGAGCTGAGAGAGAGCTGGAGTGGGAGGGACCAAAATAGTCTTATCTCCATCTATCTTCCGATATCTTGTATAGATTCGGGCCCAGAGAACCCTTTAATGAAGTTGTGATTATATAGCAGACGGAGGAGAGGGCACTTTATGCGGGATTGAACTTGCCATCTAAGGGGCCATTAATAAGCATCAACGTATCTGTTTGTGGGTGCTTAATTCCAAACAGCCGGGTCCTTGGCCTTCTTGTATTTGGCCACGACGCAATCTCCAATTTTGGGGGCGTCACGTAAGGGGTGTTCCCCCCCAGGAACCAGCGCCCTGATGTTCGCGGCAAAAACAAAAGACCAAATAAAGACCCATGAAGAATGATTATGGTTCCATTTGAGATAATTGCTCCTCGGACAATGACATGATGGGGAACATGTCTCTCTCTCTCGGTCTTCTTTCTACTTCTCTCTTCTGTCTCTCTCTCTCTCTTCTCTCTCTCTCTCGTGCTCTCGCTCTATCTACTCTCGTGCGTCTCTGGTTCTGGCTTCTCTCTCCTCTCTTCTACATCTCTCATCTTCTCTCTCTCTCTTTCTCTCTCTCTTCTTCTATCCTCTCATTCTTCACCTCTACTGATCTTGTATGTCTCTCTCTCTCCTCTCTCTCTCTTCTCTCTCTCTCTCTCTTCATCTCTGCTCTCCTTCTCCCTCGTCGTCTGCCTGCTCTCCAGTGTCTCTGTATGTCTCTCTCTCTTCTTCCTCATGGTCCCTCTCTGCCTCTGGATCTCTTTCTCTCTCTCTCTCTCTCATCCTCTTCTCTCTCTCCTCATCTACTCTCTCTCTCTTTCTGCTCTTCTTCTCTCTCTCTCTCTCTCTCTCTCTGCTATCCCCCTATTCACCCCGTGGCTCCCCAGGGGGTGGTTTTCACCCTGTCGGGATGGGGTGGCGGTTCTGTGCCTACGCGGAATCCTGGCTCAAGGTGAGGTGCTCTTCGGTCCCGCGAGCTCAGGGCTCAGGGCTGTGTGGACGGGGCTGCTGTGGGGCCTGGGACTTGACTGGAGCTCTTGGTGATGCTAATAGTGATCGAACAGAGAACAGGAGATCCCCAACGTGTTCATGTCGTACTCATGGCGGTACTTCTGGAACCAAAGTGTAGTGTTAGTATTAAAAATGGGATTTTGGCAAAGCAATCTGACTGACCTTTGTGTTAGAGCCTGCTCTATAATTGCCTGAAATAAGGAATATATTCTCATTACCATGTCAGAAAGTACTTTTCTTTTCAATGTTTCCCTTTTCATTTCCAGACTTTAAACTCTTTGAATGGTTTTATTGTGGCCGCCCAGCGATCCGTTTGGCCCCGACTGTCACCCCTTTGTGGTTCCAGAGCCACATGTTGAGAACCACTGTATCAGAACATACTAAGACCACTGGGTCATGTGTGGGCCCACACATATTACTCCTGATATTGTGGCAAGAGCGATGAGTCACTGAACCTGAAAGAATACAACTCATGTAATTTAGGTTTAGATTTCGATTTTGGGCATTTGGCAGAGGCTATTTTGGGCATTTGACAGAAGTAAGGATGTTCATAAAACCAAGTGCCTAGCAATAACAACTGTTAGGTTAACTCATTCCCCGTATACAACAAAGATAGCTAGGAAAAGACACTAGACAATTCTAAGTATTATCTTAAAGGTCAAGGATGTACAAAAAAAACAATGGAATACAACAACGAATAGCATTCAACATTCCCACTTCAAACCGGGGTTTGAACATTTCCCCTTTCCTGTTCCAGTTCCTCTTCGAGAGGGTGGAGGGCGTCGCCACGGCAACCATCATCGACCTGGACGCTCACCAGGTGAGGCTCGTCCCCCCGGCCCGCCCCGTTTTCCCGCTGTGCGATACCTCCTCAACGACCGGTTATTGACCGGCTAACCGGCTAACTCCCCCATCCGACCCGTCGGCTGTCGCGGGCCCCCGTGCTGAGCTCACACTGCTCCCTGCGGAGGGCTCCCCTGCACAGACACGAGGAACAACAACCCCCCCCCCCCCCCCGAGAGACGATGGTTATCGAGTTGGGGTTGTTTGAGGGAAATACCAGAAGGCTCTCATGTTTCATAGCGAGTACGCTGTGTCGAAAGATGATTCACTTAATGGGTGCGTTCAACTGTTTTTGTCTAATCAGATGGCGACCAGTCCATTGCGTTACTATAGTGTTATACTATGCACTATGTTACTAATACTATACTTTAGTACTGTGTAACTTGTACTAGTACTACAACACTGTTACATTACTATAGTACTTTTAGTATTGATACTATACTATCAGAAACAAACTAGTAACTAACTATAGTAAAGTATTGTCTTTATCTACTGATCCGGATTTAGTTCTAGATTTAGCTTTTGTCTACCTGCCCATTTCCCCGGCAGCATCTCTTTCCATGTTGCTGGGGGGGGCGGGGGGGTTAAAGTATGAGTATAAAATGAATAATAAGCCAGTGTTCAAGCAGTAGGAGGCACTCCGTCCTTTAATCCAGGCCATCGACCGGAACCAATCCCGCTTCCGGAGGTAGAAAGGTCTTCATTTCATCCAACAGTGGCCGGGCCAGCTGAGGACTGTAGAGTGTGAGACAGCTTCCTCCTCCCTGAAACCGCCAGCTCCTCTCCACACTAAACTGGTTCAAGGTTTAATGAGCATACACTCACACAGGGGCAGATTAAAAACTTTAAAACCTCGCAAATCCCTTCCCCACGCCCTCCGCCAACCCCCTAAAATCCCCCGAATTATTCCTAAAGGACTGGACGGGGTAATGATTTACCCAAGGACATTAACTGGATGGGTGTTTTCTGAACCTGGAGTTTATTCTCAAGAGGACAAACTGACTAACCACGAGGCAAACCCATGTCACTCTTATTAATACTCACAAGGCAGCATTCAGCGTTCCATCATTCATCCGTCGTTGCCTCAAAGTGAAAGACCTCACTTTCGTCATGTTTCACAGATGTTTCTTAGTCGAGTGCAAAACAGGTAATTGGCAAAAGCAAAGTCACCAAGAAAGCGAGGGCCTTGGATTGCAATATATCCAGGATACGGAGAATCCAGAGATGAATGCATTCTGCAACTGTAGAAAATAACAGAAGGAGCTTAGGTTCATGGTAATTGGTTTAATACAGTCCAGTCAAACCGGATTACAGGTTTTCAATACGCAGTGATTCCTTTTTATTACAGAACGTCAGCGTAAGCATAGTGCAACCACCTCTGTATTTATCCTACTTTCATCAAGCTATGTATTTCCCCATACTACCTCATATCCAAAAACCAATTAGTGATTGGAAACTTTCTAATGAGGTTCCAAAGCCCATGGCTCCCACATAGCTTCAGCCATGTCTGATGTATGGCTGGATGCTAACGATCATGCATTATGTAATGACAAAGTCAGCCAGGGATTTGAGGTCGATGCGGCCATCCGATCACAAGTCAATTATTATTAGAACTTGACCATATAGGAGGCAGAGTACTGCATGCATGTATTGGATGTGCTCGCTCTGCAGTTTTTCAGAAGAAAAAACACATCACTGGCTCATTAGGTCTCGACACATTATACCGTAAGTGCTCATACTTGTGGAATGAATTGATGGCTTTATCCTATGCTTTGCTGATAAATCAGGGCAATACACTGTAGTGGTCGAGGTTGTGATGCAAAGTAGCCATTTGGTTTTTAAAAAGGCCTTATTTACAACATCCGCAGAATCCGGCCCTTCCTCACAAGGGAAGCAGCTCAGCTTCTAGTCCAATCACTGGTCATCTCCCGCCTCGACTACTGCAACTCACTCCTGGCTGGACTTCCTGCCTCTGCGATTAAACCTTTGCAGCGCATCCAGAATGCGGCAGCGCGCCTCGTTTTCAACCTACCGAAGTTCTCCCATGTGACCCCCCTCTTCCGGGACCTCCACTGGCTCCCGGTAGTAACTCGCATCAAATTTAAGACGATGGTACTGGCATACAAGGCAGTCGATGGAACTGCCCCTGCCTACCTCCAAGCATTGCTGAAGCCACACACCCCAGCTCGATCGCTCCGCTCAACTACCTCAGCTGGACGTCTGGTACCGCCATCGCTAAGAGCTAGCAAAGGTCGTTCAGCAAAGTCACAACTCTTCTCGGTTTTGGGACCTCAGTGGTGGAACGAGCTCCCTGCCGTTCTCAGGACCGCAGAGTCGCTCACTATCTTCCGAAAAAGACTCAAGACTCACCTGTTCAGAGTCCACCTCGACTCTGCATAGCCACCCTCCCCCCTCTGGCCACCATTGTACACTGTATTGTATTGTGTTGTATTGTATTGTATTATAGTACTTAACTGTGTAGCAACTGCAGTAGCTGCTATCATTGCTGTAACACGGGGAATTGGTTAGCCTAGTGATTGTTGTACTTGCACTTGGTTCTATGAACATCCTTACTGTACCGATAGCGATATATTGTTGCACTTCTTATGACAAATGTACTTATTGTAAGTCGCTTTGGATAAAAGCGTCTGCTAAATGCCCTAAATGTAAATGTAATTTTAATCAGGCAATCCACACTGATAGCTCAACCTATCAAGCCTCCCTAGTGAGCTGTACCCACTGATAGGTTGATCAAACCATCAATCATCTGGGTGGACAATCCCATGTATGAGTTCACTAAAAGGAGGATTTTAAAAATAGTTTGTAATGAAAACATCTGGTAAAACACAGGGGCCTTTAAAACCGAACAGAGAACAACGTACGAGTCATTCTGTATCTGACATTGGAGTCCATATGATGAAAAAAAGATATCTTCTTGCTTCATTACTGAAGAATAAATACTCTATTCAGTTGTTCAGCTATATTTCTAGAGATCCAGACTTGGATGAGTTGTTCAAAGGCCTTATTTCATCATCTGGGTATCTAAAGCAGTAAACCATTACTTGTCTCTGTCATTCTATCCAATACACAAGCACCTGTTTTTCTAATCTCATTAACAACACATCTGGCAATACCCGATATTAAATGACGTATCGTTAACATTGCTAAGCAGTCAAAGGCAAAAACAACCTTGAATTTGTGTGTATGTAAAGATGTCAGCCAAAGTAATGCTTGTCTCCTCACCGTGTAAACACCCTTTAGCTGTTTGGGTTACAGTTCTTGAACGAAATCCAGTGATATAGCTGTGCTTTGGTTCTCACCTTTCAGCGAAAGCCTTTTATTCATGAAAGCCCTACCTCTACGATTTTGTGATGGATGTCTCGGGTGTTTTTGCGTCTGATTGAAGGACAGCTGGTTGGGTTTCAATAGATGAATGGAAAAAAAAATGTTTTCAATGTAACACACGGTCCTTTTACCGTCTGGCCACTAAGAGGAACAAAATGGCTGCTAAATGGAGCCATAAATAGCCTTCCAGTGTTGACGCTACATCAGGGCCCGGCATGGAGGAGGGGGTGACCATAGACCTACACAAGGTGCTCCCCATCATACTTATTGTATGTTGTACGTCCTGGCAAAAACAATACTAATTAACGAATGTCTTAGCAGTGTGTAGCATCTCATCTTTAGCTGTCTTTGTTGTGACGTCGATATATTGTTGTTTCTCTTTCTTCTGACATGTACTTACTGTAAGTCGTTTTTCGATAGAAGCGTCTGCTAAATCCCTAAATGTCAAATCTAACTGTAAGTTATTAGTGTACCCCGCGGAGTGAGTACCTGGTGAGGAGTGAGAGGCCTGTTTCAACTCGGGGTCGATTGACGGATGCCTCTGTTACCTGTCGTGTTATGACGAGTTGATTCCATGTTTACGAACCCGCAGTTGCCAGACTTTCATTGCGTAAAATCACATTCAAAGGCAGTATAAATAATAAATGACCCAGTGTTTGTCACTTGGTATTGACATACATCTCCCTGAAATGAACCAAGTGAAACGAGCCGTGGGTTTGATTCTAATTTGTCCTCGACATGACGAAGAAGTGATGCATTGTGGGTGGGCTTGTATACAAACTAGAATCTGCCTAGTCAATTCCTGGTCAGCATAATCTTACCCTGCCTGTCACATTTATCCATCGTGGGTTCCATTGCCCGCAGACTCTGAGGCTTGACTTATGCGCTCCTGACAGGAAAAGGCGCTTTGGCTCACGAACGCAGGGGAAGGAATAAAGAGCGATGAAACAATCGAGCCGTTTTTTTTTTTTTACGACCATCTGGAAGATAATGCCAACAGCCTGCGGGTGAATATCGATCCCCGGTTCTTACCCTGTCACTCCCAGCTGCACCGCAGCACCCAGACAGGCACCCATAGGTGACGTCTGGGGTTGGGTGTGTGCTGGGAATGGATGAACGGGTGGATTTACTGGAGGCCCTTAGGGATTGTTAGTATCCTCCTTTGTAGAGGAGATAGAGGAACGAATGCCGCCATACATTAGAGGGGAGATCACAGAACAGGCAGTAACCTTTCTGTTTTCTGGGGCGCAATCGGACCGTCTGTGTTCCATGTCTTCCAACATTTGTACCAGTTCAGTACTTTAACGATTTGTCAGACAAATCGTTAGACATCTTTTGTTTATCCCAATAAATGAATACAAACCTTTCATCCAAAGCACCTAACAATACCTGAGTGCACCCATTTCTTAGCACGGGAATGGAACCCCTAACCCATGCAGTGCTGTGTTGTTCTGCCCAGGACTGTATTGTTGAGATGTAGAGGATCTTTATTAAACTTGTCTTTGTGTTGCAGGGAAACGGCCACGAGCGGGACTTCCTGGGAGACCGGCGCGTGTTCATCATGGACGTGTACAACTGCCACATCTACCCTGGGGACAGAATCGCCAAGCGTGAGTGAAGAGCTGTGCCTTCTCCTCTCCCTCCCCTGTCCTCTCCTCTGTCCTCTCCTCTGTCCTCTCCTCTGTCCTCTCCCCTGTCCTCTCCTCTGTCCTCTGTCCTCTCTCCTCTCCTCTCCTCTCCTCTCCTCTCCTCTCTCCTCTCTCCTCTCCTCTCCTCTCCTCTCCTCTCCTCTCTCTCCTCTCCTTTCCTCTCCTCTCTCTCTCCTCTGCCTCTCTCTTCCTCTCCTCCTCCTCTCCTCTCCTCTCCTCTCCTCTCCTCTCCTCTGTCCTCTCCCTGATAAGCTGTGACTCTATATCTCTAGACGGTCACAACGCTTTTCCCCCCACAGCGATTTACGCGAGGTGGTACAGTACAGAAACGGAGCCCGAGCGAGCACCTTGTGTCTGCACACCCTAGACACCGCACTATCCTGCCAGCATCCTCTAATACATTACCTGGAAAGCTATCGAACCAGGGAGGAGGCTCTGGAAGGGGCCCCCCCACATTAAAGTGCCTCATTTCCATACTAGCGTCACAGCCTACATCCAAACATCCCTCACAGCGTCCTGCTGCGGCCTGGCATCAATCTTAGCAGCACTTATATGATTATATGTGCTTTTACTCTAATCGGTGCCGGGCTGGGAAATAAACATCCAGGCCCATATTCCCTTGGGGCGGGGCGCTGCTGTCTCCTTCAAGTCCAGCCCCCCCCCCCGCCCCCCGCCCCTGAGACGTCACTGGCTGCTGTTTTAATTGTGTTATGGCCTCACTTGCTGATTCACACTCTTTACAGTGTGCCATTGATTTGCGTGTCACGAATCCCTAAAGCAGGGAATGTGTGTGCTGCTATGCAGTCTGCTGTTTGTACACATTTTGTCTGGTGATAAGTTAATAGGTAGACAGTGAGAACTCCTCAAAGTTGAATTGAATCAATGCTCAGTTTCAGAATTAACCCAATGAACCGAGGTTGACTAACGGTCTGATTTAGATAACGTTTATTCCAGTGCCATTAAGGTGATTGGGGTTAACGCTCGCAACTTCTCCAAATATAAACACATTGACACTCTGGTTGTCTTAAGATAAAGACTAAACCTAGGCAATCACTGACTTAAACGCGCCTTTTGATGGTAAAAGGCTTTAACAAAGCCTGGCCAAGCAGGATATGCCCTTTGCTCTTCATGTTTAATCCGATTTGAAGTTGATTCCCTAAAGCTGTCTCTAATTTATTTTTTGTATCCCGCGTTTATGCATTGGTGAAAGCCTCCTAATTGTGATATGTCTCGGACCTGGATGGTGTGAACATGGCTGCAGAGTGTAGCTGAGTAATGTGGGGGCCATGTGGCTGACATTTATGCACAGCATGACCGACACCTTTCCCGTGGGTGCTGCACAAGCAATGCTTCATTTCCATCCGTTTACACATCAAATTCACACACGCACGCACGCACGCACGCACGCATGCACACACACACACACACACACACACACATACGCTCAAGCAAACGCACACAAAGACAGACACACATGCACCGCTACACGGACGCACACACACACGCGCACGTACACATACACGCAAGCAAGCATACGCACACAACCACGCACACGCATGCACGTACGCACGCACACACAAACACCCACAGATACACAGATACACACACATACATACACACACACACAGATACACACACATACATACATACATACATACATACATACATACATACATACATACATACATACATACATACATACATACATACATACATACATACACACACATAGATACACGCACACACAGATACACACACATACATTCATACATACATACATACATACATACACACACATAGATACACGCACACACAGATACAAGCACACGCACACAAATACACATGCATGCACACACTCAGTTATTGCTTGCTAGCCATGTTATTGCTTGCTCAATTATTGGGATGATTAAACATGTTCCTTTGAAACAAAAAAACACAAAGATAAACGAGGTTCAACAGAAGACAGAGAAGGAAAACATCTAGTCTTCTCTATAGCCATATTTATGGAGGACCACAGGTGTCACGGAAATAGTAATAAAGTAATTCATTATTTGATATTTTAATGGGCAATAAAAATAGGAATTATAAAAACTATTTACAAATGAAATATTAATCCATCAATAAGTTGCTCAAATTAAAATGGGATTTACAAAAACAACTTAAAACAGTCAATAAGTACATTATTTAAAAAATCATTAATGATTTCATAAATAAATGATGCAATTTAAAAATACAATTGAAAAATATATTTGAAAATGCAGTTTAAAAATGAGAAATAAATAATGGATTCACAAATTGTGATTAAGATACAGTTATTTTAATCAGTTCATTTAAAAGGGCGATTTGCATTTACATTTCCCCGCTGCTTTTCCTTGATAGTCTATTCGATTTGCTTTTAGTCACGTTTGCTTCTTCCTTTAGCCCTCCATTTATCCTTTCTCCGTGACACTTGGGCCTATTTGCACTGGTAATAGCATTGAATTTAGCAATGTAACAAAGCTCTTCTGATTGGCTATCATCCTGTCTTTATTGCTTCATATGCAGACGTTATGACATGGATGTGGTGTTTAGAAGGTGTTTTTTTTCACAGCACTTACATTGGAACTTATTAATGTAAGAAACACGGATTAACACAATAAATGCCAATAATTTATGGAGTTTAGAATCATGCCATTTAAACCCCACACACTCGCATTTAACGTGGTTCTACTCACGCACAAGATTCCACACTCACACAAACGTTGTTTTACTCACGCCACACAAACGATTTCACACACGCACAAACGTGTTTTTTACTCACGCAAAACGATTTCACACACATCACATACACACAATCAGAACATATTTCTTTCAAGTACAAAAAAAATCCTTCTACGTACAAAAAAATTCCTACAAGTACGGAACATGAAATACAAGTACGGAACTGCATGTGCTTGCGGTTGATCAGCAGGTCAGGAAATTAGTGCAAAGTCATTTGGTATAACAACAAACAGCGGCAGCTGGCTTGAGTCAGTGTTAAGAGTCGCCAGGACGATATTTTTTTTTTTCCCAAATATCTTTCTAACGTGTTCGTTGATTTCGATTTGACCGCTCCTTTGGGACTCGGAATTCGTTCTGACGGATTACCTGCTCAGAAATACAAGAGAAAGGCTTAGTTGGGATGATTAATTCAACACAATGAGCGGCACCAGCGGGCAACCTGCTTTGTGTAGTTGAAGGGTTCACAGTTGACATTTTTGTTTGTCACGTGACTTTTGGCGCACTTGAAGTTTCCGTCCCTCCGCTGATCCTCGCACGCACTGCTAGTATCCGTACTTGGATTTCGAGTTCCGTACGTTGTAGAATTTTTTTGTACTTGATGGATGTTTTTTTGTAATTGAAGAAATATGTTTGTTGAGTTGTGTGTGATGTGTGTGTGTGAATTCGTTTTGCGTGAGTAAAAACACGTTTTTTGTGCGTGTGTTGAATCTGTTGTTTGTGCCGTGTAGTGAATAACTTCGTTTTGTGTGTGTGTTGAAGGCGTTTGTGCGTGAGTAAAACAATCTCGTGTTTTGCGATGTGTGTGGGTTTTGGCATGATTGGTAACTTCCATTAATATGGCATTTATGTTTGTTATTCCGTGTTTCTTCATTTAGTTTCCATTGTATTGTGCTTGAATTAAGAAACACTCTTCTCATTTCCGAAGTTCCCAATTGTCATACACGGTCTGCATAATTAGACATAGCAGTTTGAATAGTTCAGATCAGAGAGCTTGTTTACATGTGCTAATTTGCTGTCTTTTTACCAGTGCAAGGCCAAGTGTCACGGGAAAGGCTAATTGGATAGAGGCTAAAAGGAGAGTCTAAATGACTAAGCAAATCGAATAAGCTAATCGGGTAAAAGGAAAAGGCTCAGCGTGGGAAATGGAAATGCATAAGTCGCTCCTTTGATTCTGATTAAATCTGTATTCTTAATCAATTCTGTTGGTATCCAGTTATTTTATTTTCTCTTTTTTAAATGCATTTCAATTATTTTTCAATGTATGTTTAAATTTGCTATTTTCATTTTATTTATGAATTTCTTAATGATTTTAAATTTATGTTAATCTTATTGATGTTTTTAGTGGTTTTTGTAAATTCCCTTTTAATTGAGCAATATTGATGGATTAATATTTATTTGTATATAGTTTTTATTATCCTATTTTATTTGCCATTAAAATATTTCAAATAATGAATTACTTTAATGACTATTTCCGTGACACTTGTGGATCCTCTATACATTATTAGTCTACCCTAACTACAAATCTTCAAAATTTGCCTGTTGGGATAGTCTGTTCGCGACGGCATTCTTGGATCT
>OLKM01007569.1:7500-11426 GCA_900291075.1 Melanogrammus aeglefinus | reverse complement strand
TGTCCGCGTGTGCGTGTGTTTTGTGATTGTGTGCTGTGTGGTGCGTCGCATAGGATTAAGGAGCAGTTCCGTTGTTCTTAATAAGCGTTGGCTTTGTACTAAGAGGTGCAAATATAGTTAGCTTGTGGTTTCTGAGTGGGTCACGCAGGCTTTAAAGTTCCCTTGTTAGTGTCACCTCCATGTCTGTGCTTCAAGGAGACATAATCCTGTTCAATGTATAGTGTGGACACCTTTAATTAAAAACCCCTCCCATGTTAGTGAAACTAAATCTCATTTGATCTACAATGCAGAGTGTGTGTGTGCGGTTTGTTTGTTTTTGTGTGTGTGTCTGTGCCTGTGTGCCTGTGTGTGTGTGTGTGTATGTGTGCATGCTAGCATCTGTGTTTGTGTGGGTGCCTGTATGTGCGTGCCGGTGTGCAAGTGCGTGTGTGTGTCTGTTCAACCGAACACTATTACCAAGCTGTTGAATCCTCCACGATAAGAACAAAAATCGCCAGAGAGGCCTGTGCAGCGCCATACCACCCCCTCCCCCCCCTCCACATGGAAACCCACCGTATCACACACACTTCCCTTCCCCAGCCTTATCCTGCAATTAAGACAATCCACCAAGACACCTCGCATCTGACGATAGCCCCACTCCCCCCTCTTTTGGTCATCGCGCCCAACCCCCCTCCCCATCTATTTTTCAATGAATCTGGCCTGCGTGATAATTAGGCCCTGTTTGAAAGGTCTTTCCCCTAGCCGGGCCAACTCGCCAGCAGCTACGGCGGCCATTATTCTAATGTGCAGATGTAAAATTGCCTATAATTTCCACTGATGTCCCGTCACTTCATTCAGCAGCTCCCTCGGCCTCTCCTAGAGTCCTCGCCGGGGCCGGTGAACGAGGCACATTGCTGACAATCAGGGATTCACAGTGAGGGGCGTTATGGGAGCATGCGCATGTGTGTGTCGTGTGTGTGTGTGTGTGTGTGTCTTTGTGTGTGTGTGTGTTTGTTTGTGTGTGTGTGGTGTGATATTAAGGAGGACGGCCTAGATTGTTAATGAAGCACCAAAGCTAACGTCTTTTCTTTGTAGAAAACCCATGGTGGGTTGTTTGGAGGTTTGTGAACACAAACCACACACACACACGAGGGGTCAGGACTGTGTTTTGGTTGCTGGTTAAAATCCTGTATGGGCGACCCATGGATTGTCGCTGCTGGGCTGTGGCTGAGGATCTCCTGTAAGGTAAGGGACAGTGTGTGTTTGTTTGCGTGCATTTGTGATGGCATCTAGGCGGTTGGTTGGCCGTTGAATTCTTTTTTATGTGAAGCATGACATTTATCAGGCATACAGTGACAGGTAGGCCTATCAGTAACCCTTAAAGGGGGAAGTTAAGTAAAGTTGTCAATAAGGTCATGGCCTCCGGAATGACATCACAACCAAGCCTACATTGACGGTTTAGTCACACTATAAAACTCGAGTAGATTTAATGAAAATCTACTATTTTTGTACTTTTTTCATTTCAAGGGCAGGGTGTAAGTTATTTAGGTCATGTCCATGTAGGCCTACTATCAGTCAAAGTGTCTTACAGTGAGTCCATTTTTTTCCAATCATTTGAAAATCGGAGCTGATCATTTTAAAAGGAAACCAAAAACATACGGTCAGAGATCCACAAGACAAGAGGCTGTTTACAGTAGGGCCCATCGGTTATAAATAGTATCGTGCTCTTAATGTTGTAAACAGTTTAAGGCCCAAACATGTGTGAAATCTCAGTAATACAAAACTACTTATTTTCCACCGTTTCGACGTTCAACGATACAGCGATTTGCCTATGCATTTCATTATATACTATACTTGTTCCCACATTCACGCTATTGAGCTCATCGCCTTTTAGCATTTAGAAAAATATTCGCAATCAATCAACTCGCTATTTAAACATAGGAGGCCGGCCGTCCTAAAACACGAGGGAGGAGCTTTAACCATCCCCTTCCGAGTTAAAAAGAGCCATTTACTTTGCTTCGTTTATATTTTGGGGGTTCTTATATCTTTCTCCTTATTTCTTTTTTTTTGTATATTTTTATTTTTAACTTTAACATTTCCGTGAAACATTACACCTTGTTATGACACTATAAACTACGTTGGATTTTGGGGCTGTGTAACAGGCCAAACTCTTTTTACGGGTGTACGTGATCCTCTATAATTCAGTTCCATCGCCTAAAAGGTTCGGGCCACACCAGACGCGTATCTCTCGCGTACTTCGCGTATGAAATCGCCATTTTTCTCCATAGGGAACCATTGGTTTACGCGCGTATTTACGGCGTATTACGCGTTATTTTGCTGTAGTTAAGCAACATTTTTACGCGCGAGTATAGCGCGTATGTGGCGCGTAGTATATTTTACGCGCAATACGCGCTATACGCGCCGTATATCGCGTATATTCGCGTACATTTTCAAGAGTTCAAAAAAATTGAACTTTTACGCGGAAAGAGTACGCGAGATACGCGTCTGACGAGACACGCATTGCCCAATCAGCGTTTGAGCTTTGACCCGTCGTCACTGGCAGACGAGTAGTGAGCTGGGACAGAAGCATACGGCCGACATCTCTTGCTTTTTTCTGTGTGGAGAATAGTAACATAGTTACGCCATTTAAATGCTTTTATGGAAACATTTCTAGCGAGAAATTGTGCATTTTACTTCATAATGTTCACCTCGGTGAATGTGAAGGATGTTTGGGTGTTTGATAGTTATGACGAAGAGGGAACGCTTCCGGTTCACTTGCATGGACAGAGTCTCTGGTTGCTTAAGCCAAGCACTCAAGTCTTGGTTGGTTTGGGCTCATCTAGGCGAGTGACGTAGGCGCGTATTGCGCGTATTGCGCGTATTGCGCGTATGCGACCATTTTTGACACAAAATGGTCAAGCAACATTTTACGCGCGTATCTCGCGTAAAAAGTACGCGAGATACGCGTCTGGTGTGGCCGCACCTTTACGTGTGTTGTTATTGCATGGATCTTTTACCACCACCTGCCTGTCAAGCCAAGGTGTGATACACAGAATACCGGTTCAGTTGCCAGGCTGCGTTGACATAAAATTTATGGGTATACTAGGCCTTTACAAATGACCCATATCCAAAGCTGTATTTAAAGTCAGTCAACCGGCTGGAAACATTAACATGTTGTGACGTTTTAATTGTTCAAATTATGTGCACAAAAACCTAGGCAGAATTTTTTAACATAGCTATAGGCATATTTACCCGGTAAATATGTTTGCCCTAATGTTGTATGTAGTCGTGATTATTTTATGATAACATTTGAATAGATTACATTTCATTATTTGATAAGGCTATATTTTAGTAGTCTGAGATGCAATGCTGGACACTTCGAAAAGTGTAAATGTATAAATAGTTAATCTGAAACAAAAAATAAGTACTAGTAGCCTTACTATAATAATACTATAGCCCCAAATAAATACAAAACCCTACATAAAAAAACAACAAATCCTAATTAAATAGAATGATAATATTACGCAATAAACCAAGGATGGCATTAGAAAAACAAAGTGATTCTTAAAATAACGATTAATTAAAACAATTATATTTTTTTATTCCAGCTGTTAATTTACATTGTTCTTCTAGTATTATTTGCATATTAAATTTGAAATCTGTGACGCCAATACCATCAAACAGCTCTATCGGCGGTGTCCTTCAGAAGCGGCTCATCATTTTCGCCCACTTTTTTTAAATTCGAAGCGGCATTGAATCTTTCAACAAAACCGAACACCTACCACGTTACCATGTTGCCCACGTTGGTTAACATAAGACTGTTAGCTCACCTATTTCAATCTAAAATCAAAATCAAAACACACACACACGCACACACACACCCAACAACACACCACACACACACACACACACACACACACACACACACCACACACACACACACACAC
>OLKM01007569.1:0-5000 GCA_900291075.1 Melanogrammus aeglefinus | reverse complement strand
GGTCTTTTTTCAAATCAGTTGGAAATAGAGGGCAATTGAACACCCAGCAGTTAAGGGTTTCTGTCGTTCGAACCCCCATATCCACAGTAGACCTGTTTCCGGCTCCCTTGAGCAAGATAAATCATTAACTACATATATTTGAAATATTCTTTGGATAAACCCGCCTGCTAAACGACTAAATAGTACACTATAGGATTTGCCTGTATGGCTCAATGTATGCGGGGGTGGTTCTTAAACGTATGGCCCACCTGTGTCTGCGTCAGCCCCAGTTTGGCCGCCAGGTCAGCGCGCTCCGGCAGCGCAAGGTACTGGGTCTGCTGGAACCGCTGGTGGAGCGCCTGCAGCTGCAGGCTGGAGTAGATGGTGCGGGGTTTGCGGATCTTCTTGCCTTTGCCATTCAGGCGTATCTCCCCGTTTTCAATCACAGTCGACTTCTCGCGATCTTTTGGAGGAACCATGAGCAGAGGGCCGAGACACAACACACAAACTGTTAAAGAATGTTCCTTTTATTTCAGGTGCCAACGAAAATGAAAGGTAGCTCTAAAGTGGTTTTTTAAAAGACAAATATATTTAATGATTTCAGAAATCTACAAACAAGCAATGATGAAACCAATGACTACAGTTGTATGTGTGCCCCAGTAAGACAATAAAGCAACTGAAATTTGCTCAGTCTATTGGGAGTATATATTTTCGGGGTACAATCGCCCCCAAAATGTCCTTTTTCAAAACATGTTTGTATGGTGTAGGCCGAAAAAAGTACAAAACCAAATACAATTCCCAAATTGTGAATAAAGGCTCGGCCCAGTGCACTAATCCGTTGCAAGTAAGCACATCATAAATGTTTCGCCGAAAGATCTAGGCCTAATGATAAATGTTTCAAGTGGAACAATAGGCCTACTTCAACTGCATAGCAAAGCTGACAAGAAAGATAAAAAGACATGGACATAAGTAGTAAAAACAGCAAACCCAACAAAAACGACATGAAAGCAGTGTATGGGAAGCAATTGCAATAACAAGGGGGGAGTAAAACACCAGTTTCTCGTGGCGGTGGTTGGGCCTGGGCTTCATGGGCCATAATGGGGCTTACCAACCGAAAATTATGGTCAATAAAATTAATGGCGCCATCTGCTTTCATTACATAATGCGAGTGGTAAAGAGAGGAGGCCTATCTGTGCGATAGACAGCAGGGAAGATGACAAAACGCTCCCCCAATCCCATTTGAGAAAGGACCCCCGAGGCCTTCTTCGTTAATAACATTTGATAAAACAGATTAAAAATGGACGTTATATATTTATATGTATATATAAACATATATATATATATATTTCATATGCCAGCTAGGCTGCATCACTTTTGTCTCCCATGAACGACGACCACAAGCTCGAGAAATTTGAGTGACTTTTATGAGTCCTACTTTTTAAGTCATAAATAACTTTTTAAGCTCTTTCATAACAGCAAACAATTTGTACGGCATTTGACCTTTCTCGTACATAATGCCTGTCTCACCTTGCTCTCCCGACCTGTACGACTCGAGTGGGCCAGGTGGATACGTTACTGTTGCTTGGGGTTACTGTTGCTGGTACGGCCCCGTTACGCGGACGGGGGGTGAGCCGTTCCCCGCGCCTGGGTACGAATAGCCCAGAGAGCGCCCGTACGAGGACGCGCTGTGAGCGAAGGAGCTCTGCGTGCTGAGGAGTGCCCGCTCAGCGTGGCAACCCCATGGACGGATAGATGGTGAGAGGAGTCCCGTTGCGGGGTGTTGTGTGTGTTGGTTGTTGATTGCTGCTCTGCTGGTGTGCTGGTTGAGTCCCGGATGTCCGTGGCCGAATTCTAGAAAGGCCGGATTTTGCGGGATCGGAGGCATTCAGGCTGTCAGGCGTTAAACCCCATAGACATCATTAAACCAGAACGCACGAGTCCATAAAAAGCGTCGCTCCGAAGAGACTTTCATGAGTTTATGTCGGCAGCTCCGAGACTCCGCCACACTTGGGAGCAATACAACATCAATCCCAGCGCATTGCTTGAGTAAAAAATATATTTCCCCAAACCGCCGATATTCTTAAAAACGTTGAAAAAGAATAGGGAGGGGGGGGGGGAAAGCAAATGGGACTAAGTCTTTATATCATTGTAAACCTGTGCTGATTCTCCACACACCTCTTGTTGCATGTAGACGCAGCGCGCGCCTCCGTCTCCACTGCCCTCCATCACTGAGCGTTCTGATTGGTCTCCGCGCGCCCATCACCATTAAGGTCATTAACATATGACAGTGGATACAGCTCCATACTGCGCACGCGCTCCACTTTGGAGACCAATGATTTTTAGTTATTGATTTCGGTATTTCAGATTTATTTTCTGCTTTACACAGCCAGCCTATATATATATCTATAATAAATATATATATTTCGAAATGCTTTTATTGTTAACCGAATTTATCCATATTTGACCAAAGTTCTTCATATTTGATGATTATTGAAGTATTGATTGTTAGCCTGCTGTTATAGATATAATAATTATATTTTGTATTCTATTTCCAAGTTTAGGTAGTCTTATTGCACTAATTCTATAGCATGATGAAGTTGGAGATTAGAAAGGTATGCATGCAAACTCTTATGTAGGCCTATGCCATATTAGTAATGAAGGCAAGTAAAATTGTAATAGAATACGTTTATTTATATACGTTCTTAATCTCTATCATCCTGACATTCAATTCATAAATTATTGAAGAGTACATATCGACAAAAATAGGGATAGGCCTATATAGGCCTATGTCTATAACTGCAATAGAACCATCCAAGTTCGCAAGCAGGTCGCTCCAATGTAGTTTACCTGATCACTTATTATGACACACTGTCACAAAATGTGATTATAGCTTATAGCCAGCATAAAGAATGTATCACAATGCGAATCAATTGATTGCTGATTGATCCAAGAGGGTTTGAACCCCAGAGCTCCCAGTTGTCCGTGTAGGCTACTGGCCTCCCTGACTGAGGTCCTCGGATGCCGTGGCGCAAGGTTAGAATTAGAAAGACGCCATATCTGGTGTTCAAAGTAACTTAAATAAATAAAATAAAACCCTTGGGTTCCCTGCCTGAGTTTAATAAATAGAAACACGTTAACTAATAAACGATTGATGAACACAGGCCATTATTTATGAATAATACTACCAATAGTAATGTTAGGCCTTATTCTTATTTCATTTTACTTGATTTTTATTTCATACTATATATTATTTATTATTAGTTAGTATTATATTATTACACATTATTATAATAATAACAACTATTATTCATTATAATGAATTCGTTTTTTTGATCATTCATTATTAATGTAGAGAATAGTAACAGGCCAAGTCGTCGCCTCAACATAGGCCTATTCACAATACTAACTAACGTTTGCAGTATTCATGTCTTGCATTAATAAAATGTAATTTTGTATTCGTTATGTAGGGCCTAATTGGGATGATTTCGTCAACACTCTGTTACTCATCTAATGAGCGTCTCTGGCTCTACGGCGGACCAAGCGGCCAATAGCGGGTCACAGAGTTTAAAGAAACATGTATTCAAGAGCCTGCTCGTTACCTGGCTGTACTCCCCCACTCTAAATAAATGGTAAAAACAAATCCCAGCCCGAACTATTAGGAGGAGGTGCTATAGCAGATTACAACCATTATGTCTCGATCGCTCAGTTGCTAAGAAGTGGCTTTTTGGGCCTCCCGTCGGTGAGTTTAAATCATAATGTTCAAGTCACTCATATTGGAAAGAATCAGATGGCGACGCTAATGGTGAAGATTAGAATGACCCAGAATAACCACCTAATAGCAATCTAATAAAATATAATGTTTATACGATACGTCTTTTGTGGAGCGACATTGCAATCCTTTCAATAAGGTTGTCATTCATTTTATATTGTCAGTGTTTAGAAAGTGCTCCCGCTAAAAAAACGGATTCTCTTCGGAATGGGACGTGGGCGAGAGACCGTTTTTAGTTAGCAACAAACCTGTAGCCCCCCTATGGGAAGTCACTTGCGTGGAAATACACAGAGAGTGAGCCACAGTAGGCGCCCAGACTCAATACTCGTACTTGTTGACTTCCTCTTTCTCCCCAACACCAAACTACAGCGTGTTGCCTTCGGAAGACGGACAGTAGTGCGGAACACCACCCCACTGGGTTAATAAGAACCTGAAAGATCATCCCCTATATTAAAGTTGGAGTTGCCGTCGTCGGTATCTTCGCTGTTTTTATACCACACAAGAGTATCAGAGAACTAATGCAAATTATACGAGCCCACCAAACCTAATAAAAACAACAAACGATTCAAGTATAATAAATATATAGAATTAAAATAAACCCAAAATAAAGTGAGGAACCCGAAGGTTTGGTTGGATGGTTCCCAGTAGGCGGGGTGCACCATCATGCTGTTGTCCGACCCCAGGGATAGTGCTCACTATCCCTGGGCAAGACAGAGCTTGCCCCTCCCCTGGCCCCAACATGGAGGAACAGGCAGACCCCTCCAGCGAGCACTATATAGCCCCCCCCGCGCCATCCCCATGGTCCTCCGCCTCAGAACGCGGTGCTGGTTAGTCAAAAGCAAAGATCATCGAATGAGGGCCAGAGGGGCGAAACCAAGCTTCCGTCTTTGAAATCCGAACTTAATAGGGTTCCGTGCATCTTACATATGGCGTTCACCCTGAGGTGGAAGAATGTAAATTACATTAACTAATAAATAACACCTATTAACCCTAAAAACCGGGATTAGGAGGACATTACTCTACGTCAAAAACTGAGTCTAGCCACTATCGCTCGCGCCTCAACATGCCATGTTGGTCATGCTGGATGTTGGAATGGTGTCATTTTTTATATTTTCTACAACTGAGGATCAGAATTTAGGCCGAATAGAAAAATATCGTAATGACACAGAGATCCCCGGCTCTAAACAGGTGCAATAAAGAGTCGATTCAGCTTGTCAAACGTCAAAGTAAGCAGCAGTTAGCAGCAACAAAC
>OLKM01007568.1:0-10000 GCA_900291075.1 Melanogrammus aeglefinus | reverse complement strand
ACTCCTACCTGAACCTGGAGAAGCTGGGGGAGGGGACGTATGCCACCGTCTACAAGGGCATCAGCAGGTAGGGCCACGCCCCCTCAGCAGGTAGGGCCACGCCCCCTAAGCAGGTAGGGTCACGCCCCCTTCAGCAGGTAGGGCCACGCCCCCTCAGCAGGTAGGGCCACGCCCCCTCAGCAGGTAGGGCCACGCCCCTTCAGCAGGTAGGGCCACGCCCCCTCCGCAGGTAGGGCCACGCCCCCCGCAGGTAGGGCCACGCCCCTTCAGTAGGTAGGGCCACGCCCCTTCAGCAGGTAGGACCACGCCCCCTCCAGAGGGTAGGGCCACGCCCCTCCGCAGGTAGGGCCACGCCCCTTCAGCAGGTAGGACCACGCCCCCTCCGCAGGTAGGGCCACGCCCCTTCAGCAGGTAGGGCCACGCCCCCTCAGCAACACAGGTAGGGCCACGCCCCCTCAGCAGGTAGGGCCACGCCCCCTCAGCAGGTAGGGCGGGGGGGGGACTCTCTTCATGGGTGTTTGACTTTGAACGCCCATGAAGAGAGTGAGGGGGGGGGGGGGGCGCCCCCCATGGACTCTCTCCATGGGGGGTTGGAACGCCTCCCAGCAGGATGATCACGGCCACCATTTTAAAAAGGAAGCTTTGAGTGTGTGAGTCTCACTGTGTTGGTGTGTGTTGGTGAGTGGGTGAGTCTCACTGTGTTGGTGTGTGTTGGTGAGTGGGTGAGTCTCACTGTGTTGGTGTGTGTTGGTGAGTGGGTGAGTCTCACTGTGTTGGTGTGTGTTGGTGAGTGGGTGAGTCTCACTGTGTTGGTGTGTGTTGGTGAGTGGTGTGAGTCTCACTGTGTTGGTGTGTGTTGGTGAGTGTGGTGAGTCTCACTGTGTGTTGGTGCGTGTGTTGGTGAGTGGGTGAGTCTCTCACTGTGTTGGTGTGTGTTGGTGAGTGGGTGAGTCTCACTGTGTTGGTGTGTGTTGGTGAGTGGGTGAGTCTCACTGTGTTGGTGTGTGTTGGTGAGTGGGTGAGTCTCACTGTGTTGGTGTGTGTTGGTGAGTGGGTGAGTCTCACTGTGTTGGTGTGTGTTGGTGAGTGGGTGAGTCTCACTGTGTTGGTGTGTGTTGGTGAGTGGGTGAGTCTCACTGTGTTGTGTGTGTTTGGTGAGTGGGTGAGTCTCACTGTGTTGGTGGTGTGTTGGTGAGTGGGTGAGTCTCTCTGTTTGGTGTTGTGTTGTGAGTGGGTGAGTCTCACTGTGTTTGGTGTGTGTTGGTGAGTGGGTGAGTCTCACTGGGTTTGGTTGGTGTTGTTGGTGGAGTGGGTGGAGTCTCACTGTGTGGTGTGTTGTTGGTGAGTGGGTGAGTCTCACTGTGTTTGGTGTGTGTTGGTGAGTGGTGAGTCTCACTGTGTTGTGTGTGGTCTGGTGAGTGGGGTGAGTCTCACTGTGTTGGTGTGTGTTGGTGAGTGGGTGAGTCTCACTGTGTTGGGTGTGTGTTGTGGTGTGAGTGGGTGAGTCTCACTGTGTTGGTGTGTGTTGGTGAGTGGGTGAGTCTCACTGTGTTGGTGTGTTGTGTGTTGGTGAGTGGGTGAGTCTCACCTTGCGTTGGTGTGTGTTTGGTGAGTGGGTGAGTCTCACTGCGTTGGTGTGTGTGTTGGTGAGTGGGTGAGTTCTCACCTGCATTGTGTGTGTGTTGGTGAGTGGGTGAGTCTCACTTGTGTTGGTGTTGTGTTTGGTGAGTGGGTGAGTCTCACTGTGTTGGTGTGTGTTGGTGAGTGGGTGAGTCTCCACTGTGTTGTGTGTTTTGATGAGGTGTGTGGAGTCTCAACTGCGTTGGTGTGTGTTGGTGAAGTGGGGTGAGTCTCACTGTGTTGGTGTGTGTTGGTGGGTGGGTGAGTCTCACTGTTTGGTGTGGTGTTGGTGAGTGGGTGAGTTCTCACTGTGTTGGTGAGTGTTGGTGAGTGGGTGAGTCTCACTGTGTTGGTGTGTGTTGGTAGTTGGGTGAGTCGTCTCACTGTGTTGGGTGTGTGTTGTGAGTGAGTGGTGAGTCTCACGTGTGTTGTGGTGTTTGGTGAGTGGGTGAGTCTCTCACTGTGTTGGTGTGTGTTGGTGAGTGGGTGAGTTCCACTGTGTTTGGTGTGTGTTGGTGAGTGGGTGGAGTCTTCACTGCGTTGGTGTGTGTTGGTGAGTGGGGTGAGTCTCACTGTGTTGGTGTGTGTTGGTGAAGTGGTGAGTCTCACTGTGTTGGTGTGTGTTGGTGAGGTGGGTGAGTCTCACTGTGTTGGTGTGTGTGTGGTGAGTGGGTGAGTCTCACTGTGTTGGTGTGTGTTGGTGAGTGGGTGAGTCTCACTTGTGTTGGTGTGTGTTGTGGTGAGTGGGTGAGTCTCACTGTGTGTTGGTGAGTGAGGTGGTGAGTCTCACTGCGTTGGTGTGTGTTGGTGAGTGGGTGAGTCTCACTGTGTTGGTGTGTGTTGGTGAGTGGTGAGTCTCACTGTGTTGGTGTGTGTTGGTGAGTGGGTGTGAGTCTCACTGCGTTGGTGTGTGTTTGGTGAGTGGGTGAGTCTCACTGTGTTGGTTGTGTGTGGTGAGTGGGTGAGTCTCACTGTGTTGGTGTGTGTTGGTGAGTGGGTGAGTCTCACTGTGTGTGTGTGTGAGTGGGTGAGTCTCACTGTGTTGGTGTGTGTTGGTGAGTGGGTGAGTCTCACTGTGTTGGTGTGTGTTGGTGAGTGGGTGAGTCTCACTGTGTTGGTGTGTGTTTGGTGAGTGGGTGAGTCTCATTGTGTTGGTGTGTGTTGGTGAGTGGGTGAGTCTCACTGTGTTGGTGTGTGTTGGTGATGTGGGTGAGTCTCACTGTGTTGGTGTGTGTGTGGTGAGTGGGTGAGTCTCACTGTGTGTGGGTGTGTGTGTTGGTGAGTGGGTGAGTCTCAACTGTGTGGTGTGTGTTGGTGAGAGGGTGAGTCTCACTGTGTTGGTGTGTGTTGGGTGAGAGGGTGAGTCTCACTGCATTGGTGTGTGTTGGTCAGTGGTGAGTCTCACTGTGTTTGGTGTATGTGTTGGTGAGAGGGTGAGTCCTCACTGTGTTGGTGTGTGTTGGTGAGTGGGTGAGTCTTCACTGTGTTGGTGTGTGTTGGTGAGTGGGTGAGTCTCACTGTGTTGGTGTGTTGTTGGTGAGTGGGGTGAAGTCTCACTGTGTTGGTGTGTGTTGGTGAGTGGGTGAGTCTCACTGTGTTGGTGTGTGTTGGTGAGTGGGTGAGTCTCACTGTGTTGGTGTGTGGTTGGTGAGTGGGTGAGTCTCACTGTGTGGTGTATGTGTTGGTGAGTGGGTGAGTCTCAACTGTGTTGGTGTGTGTGTTGGTGAGTGGGTGAGTCTCACTGTGTTGGTGTGTGGTTGGTGAGTGGGTGAGTCTCACTGTGTGTTGGTGTGTGTTGGTGAGTGGGTGAGTCTCACTGTGTTGGTGTGTGTTGGTGAGTGGGTGAGGTCTCACTGTGTTGGTGTTGTGTTGGTGAGTGGGTGAGTCTCACTGTGTTGGTGTGTGTGTTGGTGAGTGGGTGAGTCTCACTGTGTTGGTGTGTGTTGGTGAGTGGGTGAGTCTCACTGTGTTGGTGTGTGTTGGTGAGAGGGGTGAGTCTCACTGTGTTGGTGTGTGTTGGTGAGTGGGTGAGTCTCACTGTGTTGGTGTGTGTTGGTGAGTGGGTGAGTCTCACTGTGTTGGTGTGTGTTGGTGAGTGGGTGAGTCTCACTGTGTTGGTGTGTGTTGGTGAGTGGGTGAGTCTCACTGTGTTGGTGTGTGTTGGTGAGTGGGTGAGTCTCACTGTGTTGGTGTGTGTTGGTGAGTGGGTGAGTCTCACTGTGTTGGTGTGTGTTGGTGAGTGGGTGAGTCTCACTGTGTTGGTGTGTGTTGGTGAGTGGGTGAGTCTCACTGTGTTGGTGTGTGTTGGTGAGTGGGTGAGTCTCACTGTGTTGGTGTGTGTTGGTGAGTGGGTGAGTCTCACTGTGTTGGTGTGTGTTGGTGAGTGGGTGAGTCTCCTCACTGTGTTGGTGTGTGTTTGGTGAGTGGGTGAGTCTCACTGTGTTGGTGTGTGTTGGTGAGTGGGTGAGTCTCACTGTGTTGGTGTGTGTTGGTGAGTGGGTGAGTCTCACTGCGTTGGTGTGTGTTGGTGAGTGGGTGAGTCTCACTGTGTTGGTGTGTGTTGGGTGAGTGGGTGAGTCTCACTGTGTTGGTGTGTGTTGGTGAGTGGGTTGAGTCTCACTGTGTTGGTGTGTGTTGGTGAGAGGGTGAGTCTCACTGTGTTGGTGTGTGTTTGGTGAGTGGGTGAGTCTCACTGTGTTGGTGTGTGTTGGTGAGTGGGTGAGTTCTCACTGTGTTGGTGTGTGTTGGTGAGTGGGTGAGTCTCACTGTGTTGGGTGTGTGTTGGTGAGTGGGTGAGTCTCACTGTGTTGGTGTGTGTTTGGTGAGTGGGTGAGTCTCACTGCGTTGGTGTGTGTTGGTGAGTGGGTGAGTCTCACTGTGTTGGTGTGTGTTGGTGAGTGGGTGAGTCTCACTTGTGTTGGTGTGTGTTGGTGAGTGGGTGAGTCTCACTGTGTTGGTGTGTGTTGGTGAGTGGGTGAGTCTCACTGTGTTGGTGTGTGTTGGTGAGTGGGTGAGTCTCATTGTGTTGGTGTGTGTTGGTGAGTGGGTGAGTCTCACTGTGTTGGTGTGTGTTGGTGAGTGGGTGAGTCTCACTGTGTTGGTGTGTGTTGGTGAGTGGGTGAGTCTCACTGTGTTGGTGTGTGTTGGTGAGTGGGTGAGTCTCACTGTGTTGGTGTGTGTTGGTGAGTGGGTGAGTCTCACTGTGTTGGTGTGTGTTGGTGAGTGGGTGAGTCTCACTGTGTTGGTGTGTGTTGGTGAGTGGGAGTCTCACTGTGTTGGTGTGTGTTGGTGAGTGGGTGAGTCTCACTGTGTTGGTGGTGTTGTGGGGGTGAGTCTCACTGTGTTGGTGTGTGTTGGTGAGTGGGTGAGTCTCACTGTGTTGGTGTGTGTTGGTGAGTGGGTGAGTCTCACTGTGTTGGTGTGTGTTGGTGAGTGGGTGAGTCTCACTGTGTTGGTGTGTGTTGGTGAGTGGGTGAGTCTCACTGTGTTTGGTGTGTGTTGGTGAGTGGGTGAGTCTCACTGTGTTGGTGTGTGTGTTGGTGAGAGTGGGTGAGTCTCACTGGTGTTGGTGTGTGTTGGTGAGTGGGTGAGTCTCACTGTGTTGGTGTGGTGTTTGGTGAGTGGGTGAGTCTCACTGTGTTGGTGTGTGTTGGTGAGTGGGTGAGTCTCACTGTGTTTGGTGGTGTGTTGGTGAGTGGGTGAGTCTCACTGTGTTGGGTGTGTGTTGGTGAGTGGGTGAGTCTCACTGTGTTGGTTGTGTGTGTTGGTGAGTGGGTGAGTCTCACTGTGTTGGTGTGTGTTGGTGAGTGGGTGAGTCTCACTGTGTTGGTGTGTGTTGGTGAGTGGGTGAGTCTCACTGTGTTGGTGTGTGTTGGTGAGTGGGTGAGTCTCACTGTGTTGGTGTGTGTTGGTGAGTGGGGGTGAGTCTCACTGTGTTGGTGTGTGTTGGTGAGTGGGTGAGTCTCACTGTGTTGGTGTGTGTTGGTGAGTGGGTGAGTCTCACTGTGTTGGTGTGTGTTGGTGAGTGGGTGAGTCTCACTGTGTTGGTGTGTGTTGGTGAGTGGGTGAGTCTCACTGCGTTGGTGTGTGTTGGTGAGTGGGTGAGTCTCACTGTGTTGGTGTGTGTTGGTGAGTGGGTGAGTCTCACTGTGTTGGTGTGTGTTGGTGAGTGGGTGAGTCTCACTGTGTTGGTGTGTGTTGGTGAGTGGGTGAGTCCTCACTGTGTTGGTGGTGTGTTGGTGAGTGGGTGAGTCTCACTGTGTTGGTGTGTGTTGGTGAGTGGGTGAGTCTCACTGCGTTGGTGTGTGTTGGTGAGTGGGTGAGTCTCACTGTGTTGGGTGTGTGTTGGTGAGTGGGTGAGTCTCACTGTGTTGGTGTGTGTGTTGGTGAGTGGGTGAGTCTCACTGTGTTGGTGTGTGTTGGTGAGTGGGTGAGTCTCACTGCGTTGGTGTGTGTTTGATGAGTTGGGTGAGTCTCACTGTGTTGGTGTGTGTTGGTGAGTGGGTGAGTCTCACTGTGTTGGTTGGTGTGTTGGTGAGTGGGTGAGTCTCACTGTGTTGGTGTGTGTTGGTGAGGTGGGTGAGTCTCACTGTGTTGGTGTGTGTGTGTTGGTGAGTGGGTGAGTCTCACTGTGTTGGTGTGTGTGTGGTGAGTGGGTGAGGTCTCACTGTGTTGGTGTGTGTTGGTGAGTGGGTGAGTCTCACTGCGTTGGTGTGTGTTGGTGAGTGGGTGAGTCTCACTGTGTTGTGGTGTGTGTTTGGTGAGAGGGTGAGTCTCACTGTGTTGGTTGTGTGTTGGTGAGTGGGTGAGTCTCACTGCGTTGGTGTGTGTTGGTGAGTGGGTGAGTCTCACTGTGTTGGTGTGTGTTGGTGAGTGGGTGAGTCTCACTGTGTTGGTGTGTGTTGGTGAGTGGGTGAGTCTCACTGCGTTGGTGTGTGTTGGTGAGTGGGTGAGTCTCACTGTGTTGGTGTGTGTTGTGAGTGGGTGAGTGAGGCTGTGTTTGTGATGAGGTGTTGTTTGTTTGTTTGTTTGTTTGTTTGTTGTTGTGTTGTCAGGATCAACGGCCATCTTGTTGCCCTGAAGGTCATCCGCATGAAGACAGAGGAAGGGGTCCCCTTTACCGCCATCAGAGAGGGTGAGGACTCACTCACTCACTCACCAACACATAGTGAGACTCACTCACTCACTCACTCACCAACACATAGTGAGACTCACTCACTCACTCACTCACTCACTCACTCACTCACTCACTCACTCACTCACTCACTCACTCACTCACTCACTCACTCACTCACTCACCAACACTTAGTGAGACTCACTCACTCACTCACTCACTCAATCAATCACTCACTCACCAACACATAGTGAGACTCACTCACTCACTCACTCACCAACACATAGTGAGACTCACTCACTCACTCACTCACCAACACATAGTGAGACTCACTCACTCACTCAATCACTCACCCACCAACACATAGTGAGACTTACCCACTCACTCACTCACCAACACATAGAGAGAATCACTCACTCACTCACTCACTCAGCAAAACATAGTGTGTGTGCATGTGTGTATGTGTGTGTGTCTCTGTGTGTGTGTGTGTCTCAGCCTCCCTCCCAACATCGTCCTCCTTCTGTGTGTGTGTGTGTGTGTGTGTGTGTGTGTGTGTGTGTGTGTGTGTGTGTGTGTGTGTGTGTGTGTGTGTGTGTGTGTGTGTGTGTGTGTGTGTGTGTGTGTGTGTGTGTGTGTGTGTGTGTGTAGCCTCCCTCCCAACATCGTCCTCCTCCTGACTCTGTGTGTGTGTGTGTCTGTCTGTGCGTGTGTGTGTGTGTGTGTGTGTGTGTGTGTGTGTGTGTGTGTGTGTGTGTGTGTGTGTGTGTGTGTGTGTGTGTGTGTGTGTGTGTGCGTGTGTGTGTGTGTGTAGCCTCCCTCCTGAAGGGTCTGAAACACGCCAACATCGTCCTCCTCCACGACATCATTCACACGGCGGAGTCGCTCACCTTCGTCTTCGAGTACGTGGTGAGTGGTCCCTCTGGGGGTTACCATGGAGACCCCCGCCGCCTGAAGCATCCTCGGTCGGCGTGGCAACAGGCCCACGCGCGGCGGACGACGCTCAGAGCGGCAGAACCAGAAGCACGTTTGGAGCCAACGACGATTGATTCACGCCGAAGAGTTCTACCGAGTTTTAAAAGATATTAACGCAGACACATTAGTTTTTGTCTTCTAGCGACGTGTGTCACGTGTCCCAGTGGGGTGCTCCCTGACTCCCTTAGCGTAGCTCTACGTCGTGCGGCTCATAGCAGCGCCACGCTGGCCCTACAGAATGAGCTAGCGTTGGATTGCACCTTAATCCGCGGTGCACTGGCTCCTTAGTGCCGGAGCAGGTGTGTCGGCTGGACGTATAAGACCTCTGGCTCTCTCGCCCGCCCTCTGCGCCTCTGGGGTTCACTCGCTCACCATAACAGTGAGGCTCACCCACTCACGTAATGAGTGAGTGAGGGCTATCGTGTGATGTCCTGAGTGTGTGTCCATCAGGCTGTGTGTGTTCAGACTCTCACCCCTCTCTCTCTCCCTCGGACCCTCAGCAGACTGACCTGAGCCAGTACATGACAGAGCACCCCGGGGGGCTCCACTCCCACAACGTCAGGGTAGGTGGGGGCTCCTCTCCTCTCCTCTCCTCTCCTCCTCTCCTCTCCTCCTCTCCTCTCCTCTCCTCTCCTCTCCTCTCCTCTCTCCTCTCCTCTCCTCTCCTCTCCCCTCCTCTCCTCTCCTCCTCTCTCTCTCTCCTCCTCCTCTCCTCTCCTCTCCTCTCCTCTCTCTCCTCTCCTCTCCCTCTCCTCTCCTCCTCTCCTCTCCTCTCCTCCCTTCTCCTCTCCTCTCCTCCTCCTCTCTCTCCTCCTCTCCTCCTCTCTCTCTCCTCCTCTCTCCTCTCCTCTCCTCTCTCTCCTCCTCTCCTCTCTCTCTCTCTCTCCTCTCTCTCCTCCTCTCCTCTCTCTCTCCTCTCCTCTCCTCTCTCTCCTCCTCTCTCTCTCCTCTCCCTCTCCTCTCCTCTCCTCTCCTTCTCCTCTCCTCCTCCTCCTCTCCTTCTCCTTCTCTCCTCTCTCTCCTCCTCTCTTCCTCTCCTCCTTCTCCTCTCCCTCTCCTTCCCTCCTCCTCCTCTCTCCTCCTCCTCCTCTCCTCTCCTCCTCCCCTCCTCTCCTCCTCCTCTCCTCTCCTCTCCTCTCCTCCTCTCTCCTCTCCTCCTCCTCTCTCCTCTCCTCTTCTCTCCTCCTCTCTCCTCCTCTCCTCTTCCTCTCCTCTCTCCTCTCCTCTCCTCTCTCCTCTCTCCTCTCCTCTCTCCTCCTCTCCTCTCCTCTCTCCTCCTCTCCTCTCCTCTCCTCTCTCTCCGTTCCAGATGTTGAGGGGTCTCTCCTCTCTCCAGGTGTTCATGTTCCAGATGTTGAGGGGTCTCTCCTCTCTCCAGGTGTTCATGTTCCAGATGTTGAGGGGTCTCTCCTACATCCATGGCCGCCGGATCCTCCATCGGGACCTGAAGCCCCAGAACCTCCTGATCAGCTACCTGGGGGAGCTCAAGCTGGCTGACTTCGGTGGGTACCCCAAAGAAGACCCCTAAGACCTGGTCCAGGGGGTCCCCCTAAGAACCCAAAGAAGACCCCTAAGACCTGGTCCAGGGGGTCCCCCTAAGAACCCAAAGAAGACCCCTAAGACCTGGTCCAGGGGGGTCCCCCTAAGAACCCAGAGAAGACCCCTAAGACCTGGTCCAGGGGGTCCCCCTAAGAACCCAGAGAAGACCCCTAAGACCTGGTCCAGGGGGTCCCCCTAGGAACCCAAAGAAGACCCCTAAGACCTGGTCCAGGGGGGTCCCCCTAAGAACCGAGTGAAGACCCCAAAGACCTGGTCCAGGGGGTCCCCCTAAGAACCCAAAGAAGACCCCTAAGACCTCGTCCAGGGGGTCCGGCTCGCGGGGTCTCTAGTGAGAACCGGTCTGAACTAGAACCAGAGGGTTGGGGGAGGAGGAGGAGGGAGGAGGAGGAGAGAGGAGGACGGACGCGACGGAGGACGCGCAGGACGGAGCCGAGGAGGCAGGAGGAGGTAGGGGGAGGAGGGGGGTGATCAAAACTGAGGCTTTGGACTGAAATGAGAGTAGAGCAGAATAATCACTGGTAAAATGTATATTCTGGTAGCGCCACACGACTGGGACATTGTTAGCCTCCACTGCTAAAGGGGACATCGTGGACCACCAGGTGTGAGTGGGATTAGCCATTACAAGCCGTTTTGAAAATGTGCCTCTTCTGACATCACAGGTGGGCGTGCCCACCTGTGATGTGTGCTGGATAGATCAGTCTACCAGCCTACCCAGTGGACCGTAGCAAACGGTCC